>JBBMKE010000011.1:19113562-19131038 GCA_037834125.1 Lippia alba | reverse complement strand
CTTAATTTAAAATAAAATATTAATGAGCAATTGTAGGAGGAAAATAGGGTTTCAAAAAATATTAGAGGTGAAAGCATCAAAATTTATCCATCCAGATGTACTGTAAATTGTTTTAACAAGGGAAGTGTTTGTAATTTCTCAAACCTCAGGGAAAGTTTGTGAAATTTTCCGAACTTCAGGGATGTCACTGTAACTATCCCAAATATAGAGAGACAGAAAGATAAGATTCTGATATATTTATGTTTTTCACCTGTAGCAACTGTATTATCGACAAGAACGCGAGAATCGGGAACGACGTGATCATCAAAAACAAAGATGTAAGTTTCGTTTAATGACTAACCTCTCATTCCCAGAAATAGAGCTCTGTCCCGAAATAATGACATTTGTTTGGGCTGTTGTATAGGGTGTTCTAGAAGCTGATAGACCCGAGGAAGGATTCTACATTCGCTCTGGAATTACTGTCGTAGTCGAGAAGGCAACAATCCGTGATGGAACAGTCATATAGAGTGGTCTATGAACTTGTGCTGATACCAGCTGAGGCATCCGTCGACATATTTCCACGAAAGCTTTATGTAAAGAGAAATCGTTCTTAGTTCTGAAATAATCTCGAGGGCGCGTTACTAGTCTAGTGCCTTTCCCTTTTTCCTTTATCTAGTATAAGATGAGCGTATGGATAAATCAACTTTCTGCTGCAAAATTTACCAAGGAATAACCAGAGACTGAATAAGGCCTTTTGTACATAACATTCTGCGTTTTTTCGTATTTGCTTCTATTATGAAAGATCATTTCATAAGTTTGGATTCAAAAATTCGCAGCCACAACTCAACTACTAAGCAAGTTTTCCCATAAACATAAGGGATAATTACTAGTAACGTTTTGATGGCGGCAGATTCCAAGTTACTGATAGACTTGCATCAGGAAAAGAAAAACATTCTACCAAATCTATCTTGAATTAGGATAGCTCCATAAATCATCAAGATTCAGGCGTAATCAGACAAGAAAAAACGATGCAGACAGAGTTACAAACATCATAATCTAGGAATCCCGTTGATGTGGTTGGCCCAGGGCTCGAAAAGCAGTTTTTAACTAGAGGGATGGAGTAACTCTAGAACTTCAAAATAACATAGTACCAATTAAATTGACAACTAAACCAGTTTAAAACATGCAAGAAAATTTAGTTCAGAAAGCCTTGGTATTCCAAATAGAGAAAGAGCCCTTCTTCTCTATGTCACACGGTGCAAAACCAGTCATAGCCTTCCCCATCAGCGCCATAGCTGCAATGCTGGGAAGCTGCTCAGTTTCAAGATCCTCTAATTTTGAACTTTGAAGCTCACACGCTGTTAATGCGTCGGGTTTCTTGTGCAGCAATCTTTGAATCCAAGCACTTGAAAGCAACGGCCTTTTGTCCTGGTTTTTCGAGTCCTCTTCATTCGTTGAGTAATCCGGCTCTGGTTTTGAACTTGCAATGCTACTTTTAAGGATTTTATGAGAAGACCTCTTTGTTTCTTCATGGAATGAGCTTTTGCCCAAATCCAAACTCTTTGCTTGTTGATCAGATGAGCTTGGAGAGCTCAGCTTCGCGCGCTTACCCGATCGACATCCATCTTCCCTTAAGGAGTGCTGCACAAGCATTTACAGAGTTACTGAATTTTATAAGAACTGGTTCATACTTCATACAGAAAAGTCGCTGAATAGAGACAAAAACAAGAGCACATACCTTCGCTGATGTGGTCGAACTCGAACTTGCACCTAAATCAGAGAAAAGAGTAGAAAACGGCTTAGTAAAGCATATGATATTTCAATTGAAGATTTATGTAATGTGTCGAACAAAGATACACACCAGAACTCAGGTTTTTCTTCTTAGCCTTGACCATTCCATGATTTTCTTTTGATTCACTATCAATAGCAGTAAGAGGCTTACCTTGACCCAAAAACCCCCGGGATATATTTCCATTAAAAACACTACCACTTGTAAAAATATCATTTTCTTTCGACAGAATGTGAGTGGTCTGAGGAGGCTTACAAGAACCTCCTTGTGATCCTACCACAGAATCCACAACGGTTTGAATTCCTGTCTTACTCTTTCCCAGGCCATGGGCACAGTTCTGCAACTTGTGTGGGGAGTCACAATCATTATATGGTTTCTTTGTTTCAGTTTTCTCAGAAGTGGTAAATAGCTCAGTATCTGAACACTTACTCATCACTGGGAACAATCCCTGACCAGACGTATCAGTCAACGGGAAAGATGCATTCGCAGAACAGTCCGGTTGCCTAACATGCCTCAATGGATCGTATTCGAACACAGAGCTCCGCACTTTCTCAGTCCCGATTCCTTTGGAACTCATTTCCACGCTCTCGTCCACAATTTCAAGAGTTCTAGTGACAATATATCCGAATAGTTTGAGATTCCTCGAAACTTGCAATCCACTTGCTAAATCATCAGGGGTAGTAGCACAGCGAAGCTCCTCAGTTTCAGAAACATTGTGTGCACATATTCGGGTGCATCTTGCTCGCGCCCAATGAGCCATCCAAGCAGATTGGTAAGCTTCCAGAGTTTGTTTGTTCTTCCCATTGGTATCACTGCGCGACGGCACTGCTTGATCGGACATGATGGTTTAGAGTCGGTTGTTATTCCACCTTAAGACCGTGATCGATCAACGAGTCTCAACCTAGCTTCAATATTAGTTTCCTAGGACAATACAATAAGCAAAGGAAGAGAATCCCAATTAGGTCAAGTAACAATTCAACCAAGAACAAACGGCAATGGCCTAATACAAAATTAAATATTACAAATAACACCCAAACACAAAGCAAAACCAGAATTAGTCATACTGTTGCTTAAATGTCCATCAAATTCTCACTAAACTCGAACAACACGAAAAACAAGCCCAAGATCCCATAAGAATGAAGAACAGGTAACTTTAACAACAACAACAACTAGGTTAGCACTACCAGCTGCAAATTAAAAATAAAACAACACATTCTTGAGCATTCACCAGCAATTGAATTATTGAAACAACTTAAAAAATTGGGCGTATATTAAAGTTACCTTTCAGTTGAATTCAGCAAAAAACCATTCACCAGTAATATTGTATGCTCTTCATTTGTTGTATTGCTTCAGCCTCTCTAAATATGCATGATTTGTGTTAGTCTCGTAACTCGAATATTGTTTATGTTTGTATGTATATGCTCAAACGTAGACACACACTACAGCTCAGGTGTAGAGAGAATTATGAATTATCCTCTCTCTCTCTCTCTCTCTCTCTCTCTCTGTGTTTGTGAGAGAGACGAGAAAGCGCGAGGGATGAAGATGGAGCCAAATGAATGTATTTATTTATATTATATTGCAGAATGGTCCCACCAACTACTTTTTTTCACTTTTTTGCCCCATCTTTTTCGTGTTTTGATCTGGTTTGGCCCATCCCGTTATTGCTTATAATTGCCATATAATTAATTTGGAATTGGCGGCTAAGCTAATCATACGATTTGGATTATTTAATTTTGAAATTATTGTCAATTTTCATGTAAATATAGAATGGAAACATTTAGTTGGGATCCATACCATACCATAAGAATGGTTTTCAACTATCAATATATATAGTTAAAATTGATTGAAGATGTGTTAATAAGACATAATTAATTATCCATAATAGGATAGAATAGGGCAAGTGGAAAGAATAATGTAAATAGATATCCAAACCAAAATGAAAGGGAATGAGTGGGTGGGCCGGAATAATTGTCCATCCTTTTCTTAGGACACAAAATATCTAAATCATGAAATAAATATCTTTGCTCCTATGGTCAGTTAACGGCAGTGATTAGTTAACGGCGCCGTCCAATCGTAGATATTATTTGTATTCAACGGAATATTCATCTAGATTCTTTCTCTTTTTTTTTATTTAAAAAATTACAAGTTAATTTCTTATAAGATAATAATAAATCATAAAATACTTCTCTTATCCTCTAGTTGAATCCCTTGGCATCTGTTAGGCGTGTTTATATAACAATGAGGAGAATAACTTACTTACTAGCTAAGTTAAGAAAATTTCTATTTTTTAAAGAAGATATTTTAATAAATGTGTTGAAAATGCCATCACCTACGCATAAGAGTTTATTTTTAGACAGAAATTTGGGCCCAATCATGTTGAAGAGGCGGTCGTATACGGGTGCATGCATGAAGGAACTGACACCTGGGTATATTATTAGGATCCAATTCTCGTGAGTGTGTTTTATGGTAAGGGGTAATTTCAAATCCCTCTCCTCTACTGTTCACATTTTTATTTTACTCTCCAGAAAATTATACTACATTAGAGGATATAGATACTACATTATGTCATATTTATACTATATTCTGTGAAAATTATACTACATATTTGGAGAGTTAGAATATATTCATAACACTTGAGGATACACTCTATTGCTAAAATTATATGACATTATCGGATATAGATACTACATTATGCCATATTTATACTACATTCTGGGAAATTTATACTTGGGGAGTAAAGTAAAAATATGATGCTCAATCGGGGAGTTAAATAAAAATGTGTTGTCCAATTGGGAATTTTTCTGTAATTACCGGTTATGGGGTAACTTGTGAACATTTATATGAACTAATTACTTATATTTCTGATATTATAAGCCGCTAACATGCAAATTATTAGCGATTGCCACATATTGACAAAAATATTGTAAATTTATGGTGAAGTGCAGTCCAACAGAACTACGAGACCATTTCAGATGGGCCAATTAGACAAAAAGGCCCAATGGACAATTCTGGTTTTCATTTAATGGTTTATGTAAGGCTTGGTCAGTATCTAAGCTTCTGGCCTATTTGGAAATATATTAATCCAAGAATTTTACATATACCCAACAAAGACAGAAATAGACCAAGTAATGAATAACTAACCAAACAGTGGAGATTATTTAAACTTTTTTTTTTAACACACGCCCCAGGCGGTTATAATGACATAAACTCATGTCATTATCTTTGAGAACTAATCTTTTATATGCTTGGAGCCTTGGACCAATCCTTATTGGTAGGAGATTATTTCATCATATTCGAATTTTTGGAAACACAATAAGCTTTACATATTTATCTTTGAAGCTCTAAATATATAGATATGATTGATAAATAGTTTTTTACTTTTTAATTAAAGATTTTGTGTTTGAATTCTTTAAATAGAAGTTTTATATTCAAATTTCTATATTTAAGTCATTCTAAAGAAAAACATGACATATAATACAGAATAACATGACATATACATTTCTCAGAAAGAAAAAGACCAAAAATAAATAAATTCTCATAGTTGTGACATATACATTTCTTAAAAAGAAACAAAGATAAAAAATAAATAAATTTTCACACTTGTGACATATACATTTCTCAGAAAGAAAACCATGAAAAAATAAATTCTCACAGTTGTGACTTATACAACCCCAGAAAGAAAACGATAAAAATAATTCTCACAGTTGTCTATAATAAAACAGTACAACTGACACATACATTTCCTAGAAAGAAAACAGCCAAAAAAGTACAGAAAAACATGACACATACATTTCCCAAAAAGAAAACAGTCAGAAAAAATACAGAAAAACATGACAGATACATTTTCCAAAAAAAATATATATATCAAGAAAAACATGACGAAAAAAAATTGGTAGAAGATTAGATTCATCAATAAATCATAGTTAGCTTGGATGAAAGCTATAGCTCTTTTAGTAGTCGGGATTAATCGGGCTTTTAGCTGAGCCACTTATACGAAGTGTTAGAAAATTTTTCATGGCTACCAATGCACGAATAATTGTTTCTGCTATCAATGAAGCCCGAAAGAAGAAACTACACTCTAGGGGTGTACGCAGTCGGTTTTGGTCGGTTTAATGACATAAAATCTATCCGACCTATTTTAGGCGGGTTTCTAAAAACTTAAATCGTGGCGGTTTAAATTTTATTATCAACCAAGCGGTTCGGCTTGGTCTGTTTTGAAAATTTATTGGGCGGTTTGGCGGGTTGACACTTAATAGAAAAAATATTTCAAAATGAAAAGACATATAGTATTACACAAATATTTCAAAGTCTCAAAATAAAAAATTTTGATATTACATCAAAAACCTTGCAATTAACCAATTATAAAAACTAACTAATTAGAATCAACGAAAAACTAACTAACCAAACAAAAATATATTTCACTAATTGAATCTTCAAAAGTCATCTGTAAATCTGTTCTTAGATAAATATGTGGAAAGTGAATGCCCAAACTAGGACTGAATGCTAATAGATTATTCTTGAACTCTTATATAATTATATGATCTATGTATAATTTGATTTTATATATATATATGGCTGGCGGATTGGGTATATAACGGGTGTAAACTTTTAAACCCACCACCCGACCAAATCTTAGCGGGTGCTAAAATTTTAAACTATTAAAAAAAAAAACCCAACGATTCATGGGCGGATCGGTTCGGTTCGGGCGGATTTTGGGGTGGCGCGGGGTTATGTACACCCCTACTACACACCCATCTTATTTCTTTTGAGATGATTACATTAAACTTCCCTCCCCTGAGGTCCGGAAAATTGCAGATCTTCTTGGCATACTCTAATAGTTGGCCCAATGCATACTATTATAGCCATTAATTTAAATTGAAGAAATATTGATTAGTAAGTATGTAAATTACGGTAATATATATACAAATGAAAATCAAATTCATTGGTCTACAGGGGAAGCTTTTGTTATTTCTTATAGTTTTTGTAATTTGACCAAATCTCAAGGTATGCCATTGTGATTATAATTTATCCCTTTTCATCTTAACATTTGTCCTCCTCAGCAATTCGAAAATAAAAGAGAGTCAATCTCATGTGATACGTTTTTATTTCAGATCTGAAAATCTGAAACTGGAGAATATCACGTAATTACCAAAAAAGAGAAAGAGAAAACTGGGAGACATTGTAAATGACGAAATTGCCCAGAAGCTGAAAGCACATAAAGACAAAATGTAAATGTTGTGATCGTCTTCGCGGTCTGTTTGTTTGTTGGCATAATTTTCAAAGGAATCCCTGCAATCTAAACCTCTCCTACCAAACAGATCCCGTTCCATATCTTTCACCTCCGAAGAAGCTCCAACGAATTGTTTCATTTCTATCTCACCCGCTCTGTTGTCACGGAAGGTAAAACCTATTATTTCATATTCCAGTTGTTTTTCTGATCAGATTGTTTTTCGATGTTTTGCTGCGTACAATGTCTGATTTTAAGTTATTCTGTTCGGGAATTGAATATGTAGTTGATATCTTTTGATTTTGTGGTTTTTGGGCAATTAGGCTTTGGTGGTTGTTAGATCTGCTTGGAGTTGTTGTTTATTTCAATGGTTGAGTTGGTTTATAATATTCAATCATCAATTTGGTTGGCCTCTCATGTTGGATATCGATGATTTGGGGTTTAATTTGGATTTTTAGTTTGAGAAGGTTGGAATGGATAGGGGATGGATATCATATGAGCTCTTTGTGTTGTCTTCTATGTTTGATTGGAACCTTAGCTTAAGCTGAGTTGAAGAGTTGCAAAATTATGCTTGAAGTTGTTTTATGTTTATTTGTTTCAGTTGATTAAATGGATGCATTGATTGCAACACAATGGAATCTATTTCCCGATACTTGTTCATGTTTTCATATTTTGTGAATACTTTCTGTTATTGGAGTTTCCCCTTACTTGCTCTTGAATGGGGAAAAGGAATCCATCAAGATTTTCAGCTAGCTTTATTTGCTCGTGTCTTGACAGCAAATCTTCTATGATTTTTCCTCCATTGGTTTGCTCACCTGATTGTAGTTGTGACCGACTTATAGGATTTTGAAGTTGAGTATTCATGGAGGGGGTTGGAGGTGAAGGTACCTCGACCGCAGCTGAGGCATTCAACCAGAAGAGGCATGAAATGTCAAGGCTTTTCCAGTATTATTTAGATAAATCTACTCCACATGGTCCTTATAGGTGGACTGGTACTTTTATGTTAGTGATTCTTTATGCGCTGCGGGTTTACTATGTTCAAGGATTCTACATTGTTACCTATGGACTGGGAATCTACATTCTGAATTTGCTGATTGGGTTTTTGTCACCTCTTGTTGACCCGGAAGTCGAACCAACAGATGGGCCCCTGCTACCTACTAAGGGTTCTGATGAATTCAAGCCTTTCATCCGTCGTCTCCCTGAGTTCAAATTCTGGTGATTTTTCTAATGCTCCTTATTCTTACTCTCTTTGTTCCCAGATACTGATGCACACTTAATTATGCTCACTATAGATTTCTTTCTTTATTATCTAATATTTGCAAAGATTTCCTGTTATTTCATTCAACGGCTTTGTCCATAATTATATCCTATGCCTTTTTGGATATACTTGTCCAGGCAACAATCTTTTAGTCTGGACAACTTAAGTACTTATAGCAATGTCCATATGCACCTTTGTTAAGCTGCATTTGCTAACCTCTTTATTACTTTTATCAGTAAAACCAACTTGTAATTGTTGCCATCTTTTTTTCCGAGGCATGCCATAGCAAATCTGAACTGTGTTTTGGCATGTTAGATTTAGAATGTGCTAAGACTGAATAATTTATATGAGGTTCTAAAATGCTCTAATGTGAACCGTATTCAATGTGTGTATCTAGCTGATGGAGAGCACCAAAGTTCTGAAAACTCGTTTGATTTAAGTGACAATTTCTGGATTATTCCCTCGTTAACCTATTTATCAAAGTGCAATAATAGTTTTCTAGGGAACCAAGTGATTTTTCAGTTCCGTAACAAACAATCCCCAAGTTATTCTATCCACACATCTTTAAATCTGCAGCTGCTTTCAACTGTTTCTTATCATAAATATCACTCTATTAACCTCTTGATAATGCATTGTTATGCATCTTCAAGTGCTGTAAACTGTTTATTTGGTGTTTACATATGAGCATAGATGAAATCCAAGATTGACATGTCTTGTTTCTGTGAATTTCCAGGTATGCAATCACAAAAGCCTTCTGTATAGCATTTCTGATGACCTTCTTTTCCATGTTCGATGTCCCCGTATTTTGGCCTATACTGTTGTGTTACTGGCTTGTTCTCTTTGTACTAACAATGAAGCGTCAAATCATGCATATGATGAAGTACAAATACATCCCCTTCAATATTGGAAAACAGGTTAGCTCCAAAACATTATATAATGTGCCCTTTCTCTAATGCATTTGTAAATTGTAATCATCACAACATCATGGTTCTTATGATGACGATTCTTGTCTTATAACAGAAGTATGGAGGGAAAAAACCTGCTTCGACTGCCAACAGCCCCAGAGCTGACTGAATTTCATCCAATCAGATTAACAATTTGACGGACCAGAGACGAAGAGGGGGGGGGTATGAATTTACATTTTCTTTTTTTTAGTTTATGAGATTTGTGTTTACATAGAAATGGATCGAAGTACAAAATTTATTTGCATATAGCTGTTATTAGCATATAGTTCGGTTGTGTGCTGTTATTTTGGTTACGGCCGCAAACTGTTAACAATGTAGGGTTAGTAGTAAAGCTACGATTTGTTTTAGACATACAACAGGAACCATTAGTTGGTCATAATGTGATTATTTGATCTTTTATCCTTCATTGATTTGGTAATTGACGTGATTAATCAGTATTATTTCACTGCATTGATTTCTAGAGAAATTTACTTAATTTGTATCGGACTCTGTCAGACCAGATAATACTCAATATCATATGATTAATAAGGTTTGATCAAACCATCTGCACTAGAATTATCCTATTTTTCGCAATCAACACAAAGTAGGAGGGTCAAAACACTTGATCTCTGCAGAATACATGCAAAGAAGGAACATTCAAGTAGCAACACACTTTCTATCAAATCTAATCAAACTCAAATTACACAACCTTACAAATTACAAGAGGTTCTCTAAGAATTCACTAATGGTGGTGTATCTGACATGCGGATACAACTCCGTTCCTTCCACACCGTTGGCCGAGTTTACATCAAAGTAGGTTTGATCACCCTTCACAAATGCAGAGTATATGAAAACCATCTGCATGTTGTCTGGGTACGGAGTTTCTGCCAATTTGTTATAAAACAGAGATTAACAAAAGACAATTAAGATTCAAGACGACTGAAATCACTACTTGTGTCGAACATCAACTATACCATGAATTCTCCGAAGCAGCTCTTCCTCGGAAATGTAAGTTCTCTCGAGTTTCTTCCCAATTTTTCCCTCCCAAAGATCAACGAGCTCGTTCATGGAAAGGGTGTTCCCCGGTGGCCTCAAGTATAGAGCCTTATTCAGTGTAAGAGGATCATCAACAGTGCTAATTGTGAAGGCAGCAACGTCACTTTCCTTCACAAACACACCTGCAAGAGAGATATTGTTGATCAAATTACAGTAACCTCCCCTGTAATGCGTAATTACAAAAACTTCCCTTTTCTCGGAGTCGGGGAATGTTTTCGATTAAACTGAAACAGTGTTGATTATCGGACCTTTAACATTTCCATCTCCAAATATGGTGACTTTGTCCCGCGGTGGAGATTGAAGTCCTGGCTGAACGAGGGATGGAAGCAAGTAACTCGTGTAGAAATTGCAGCAGATGTAAGTGTAGGGAATGCCTTCGGCCTCAAGGAGACGCCTAATTTCAGCTTTTCTAGCGTAAAAATCGTGATCCAAATCGGAGATTCGTGTTTTGTCTGGATCCAACCCGAACTCTGATGGAAAAAACCTCTGTGCAATGCCAAATTACCACAGCAGATCAAATCCAAATCAATGTCATGAATAGATATACATATAGAGAGAAAGAAATTGAAACAGAGAACAGCAATATGACCTTGATGCCACCGGCGCGTTTGATAGCCGGAATCAACAGCTTCTGCTCATGGACTTGCCTCGACGAAACTGCACAAATCACTACATCTACCTGCGTCAGAGCTTCCAATAAGCTCGCCTCATCTTGCAATGAACCCTAAATTGCAAATCGAATAAATTATGGAACAATGAAAAGAGAAATCTAGAAAGGACAAAAAACAATTAGGCGTTTCCGGTAACGTACTTTGACGATATGGAGTCCGGCATTGGCGACAAATTGAATTTTCTGGAGTTTGCTCGGATCGGAGAAGGCGGAATCTCTGATGAGCCCGAATGTTGGATACGATGCGTTTAGGCTAGCTTTCGCAAGTTCGAATCCCAGATTGCCTGTTACTCCGATTATCAGTATTCTACTCCGACGCTCAGCCATTGACTGAAGTCGATTGGGAGTATCACGGCGGCGGCGGCGGCGGCGCGTGGGTGGGGAATGCTGAATGACTCTGATTTGTTTACCTTTTTCTAAATCGTTATATCATATAATGGTTATTAAATAGCGCCACGTTTGGCTGGGATTAAATATAAACTTTTCTATAAAGAAGAATAAAGAGGACATTTTTTATAATTCATGAATTTGGCAAAAATATACAAACCAAAAAGCATGAATATAAATAATTAACAGCAAATGAAGGTGCACCTGAAACTGACAAAATTCTAATCACTTTTTGAGTTTTGGTCCCAATTTCTGGTTATAAAGCTGATAAATAATGAAGAAGGCTAATATACTTTTGCTTAAAACAACAAAAATAAAATCCAATAAACATAAATCATATTAATTTCTTCGTATCAAATTCCGGTTACATTAAGAAAATTAACAACTGTTACAACAAAGCTTGGTATTAATGTCATTAATTAAAACCCTGCATTTTGCAGGAAATCATCCTTAGAAAAAGAATTCACTCATATGAATCAATCAACAAGGTGGAAGATCCTTTGGTGGTGGCAAAACTGAATGATCTGCATCAGGTCCATCTTCCACTACGAATGCAGTTTTCAATCCCCACCCAGTATGAAGCTCCAAGTGACAATGCATGAACCACACTCCTATATTACAAAAACAAATTACAGTCATTAATAAACCAACAATAGGAATTAATTAGTTGAATATGATCAAGTAAGTGCTTTTCTAGCTATAAGAATATTGGAAATACCTGGATTATCCGCCCTGAATCTTATGGCAGTCCAACCACCGGTGGGGACTCCAACGGTGTTCCTTTCCGGAGGATCCACCAAGTTAAACTTAGCAGGGTCCCTCTTGGGATCGAAGTTACCGACACCTGTCCCGACGACGAAGAAGTTGTATCCGTGTAGATGGAACGGGTGAGACTCGACCGAGAGGAGATTCGTATCTTGCAACACCAATTCGACTGTCGAATTGAACTTTAGTTTACTAAGGCGTGGTACGTTGCTCAATGTCGTCCTCAGGTTGGCCGTCAGGGGAGCCCCGGTGTAGTTAAATGGGGTTGGGGGTTGGTCAGGGAAATCCGTCGTGAAAACGCCTTTGACGTCGTTGTAATGTGCTTGTAAAAGCGCGATTTGAGGCATAACGAAGGTGATGTTGTTCAGGGAGGCCGTGAGGTGGGTCCCGTTCTGGCACGTCGGGCAGGGGTTGACCCCGAGGCCGATGGTGTAGAAGAGGTGGCGGTCGACTTTCAGGGGCACGTTCGCGGGGAAGTTCGGCGTGTTTAGGCTTTTGAGCTTGGCATTGTAGGCGAGGGCGTAGGTCGAGTCGTTTTGGGAGGGTAGGGTTGGGAGGGTTGGGATAATGGTGTTTTGTGTGCCTTTGTATTGGAGTATGGATGTGGCTGTTTTGTTGTCGACCGAAATCGGGGCATCCATGAATGGTCGTGCAGCCATGAAGTATCGGCTCGGGAGTTGGTTCGCTCGAACGAGTACGTTTGTCGTTTGTCCCGGGGCAATGAGGATCGCGTCGGTCGGAAAGGGCTTCGTGTAGACAGCATCGACTTCTACTACAGTTAGGGTGTGGTTGGCAATGGCGAAGAAGAGCTCGTCGTTGAGTGCAGCATTGATGATTCGTAGAAGGTATGTCTTTCCCTGCTCGACTTCTATGGCGTACGTGTCTGCATTTATCATTTTAGTTGGTTAGTTTCAATCAAGTCGAATTTGGACAAAAATTTTCCGTAACAACTTAACATAAACTAGAAACGCATCTTAACATTATCTTACGTTTTTCTGAACATGAAAAGAGAGGTCCAGGTTTTCCATTGATGGTATGAGCATCAGATGTTTTTGGAGGCAATCCCAACTTGTTGCCTTGTTTAACAACCTCCTCAACGTCGTCGTTCCACCACTCCCCTATTTTCACCACACAAAAACGAACAACCTTAATTAATATATTAAAAAAAATAGAATATATAACTCTGATTAATTCATATAAAATATGTTTTATGTTTCTTTAATAGAATTATTAATTACCTAAGATTAAATTGTACTCAAAATCAGGCTGAGGAAAAGGATAAGGTGTCCCTAATTTAGGCATAATTACAATGGCGCCATAAACAGTTGCTCTCAGCCACAATATATGTGCATGCCACCATAATGTGCCTCTTTGCTCTGTTACATTAATGTCATAAGTGTAACTATTCCCGGTCTGAACCGGACATTGTGTTATGTAAGCCGGTCCATCCGCCCAACCGTTGCGATATTGCTTCAAACCATGCCTAAGAAAATAAGATTAATCAAATAAATTAGAGATATTTGCATGATTTAATTACATATAAATTACAAACTATTGAAAATGTAAATTTTTATGTATTTTTACCAGTGAATTGACATGTTATATTGCGCATGATTTGTGACATTAATAAGAAGTCGGTCTCCTTCTCTAACGTATATAGTCGGCCCGGGATACATTCCGTTTATTGTAACAATGGGCTTCGCATGGCACAGTCTGCTCACATTAGCCACTCGAACCTGGAAATAATTATTCGAAAAATTAGAACTATATAATTAAATAAATGTCGCGTGCAAGACAAATAATCAAAATTTACTAACATCAAATTGGTATTTTTTGACTGCAGCCGAAGCCGGGGTGGAGAGATACGCCACGAGACACAAGAGAAACAAACGAATACTCGAACGAAAAGTATTCCCTCCCCCCATTGTCGATCGAGCTGAACTCTTCGATTTCTTTTGTTGGAAAAATGTAATGGAGCTTATGTTGGTATGGAATGAACGAAATTTGTACATTTTATAGAAGATGTAGTACGTGTGGTAGTTATGGTTAGAAGAAGACATCAGTTTGTTAAGGGGAGAAAATTTAAAGCTGGGTTATGGTTGCACACCAAAGCTTACAAGCAATATGCTGATAAGGACTTTAAGTTGATGCCAAAGCAAAGGAAGAAGGAAAGGAGAAAATTAAAGAAGAAATAAAAATAGGTGAAAAATGTAATATTTGCATAAAGTATTACAAATTTGGGCATGAGAGGTACATAGAGCCAACCAGGATACTCATCTTTATCGTCAAGAAAAAGGTATAATTTTCTCGTTTGCTTCTAACTTGCAGTAGGATTTTCGTTTATTAATTATGTGTATATATTGTTTATTTAATTAATTGAACGTATGCCTTCCAAAAAAAATTAATTGAACGTATTAGATGTTGGTTTGCTTCCAAATTGTGATGATAAGTTAATATATCTATTCTCATTTTTGTTAAATATAATTGAGAGAATTATGGTAACAAAAATCAAGATTGTTGTATTTTGTAGATAGTGGCTGGAACATACTTAATATTATAATTGGCACTAGCTACTATTGACATACTTATTATAATTTGGGCAGTGTTAAATTATAATTAGTCCCTGCTAACACAAAGTTGATTTTGCCAAAACCAGTAATATAATGATGAATATTAATTATATCGTACCTTGAGAAATACTATTCGACTTTAAAACGTTGCTTTCAAATTTCTAAAATCACTTTCTCAAACTGTCTCCTAACTTTCATCGCCTAATTTACAGCTTGTTTGCTGACCAAGAGTTTCAGAAACAACTTCAAGCTGGGGTTTTTGCCCTATTCGGCAAACTTCTAAAGCAATTATTTTATTTCGAAATCGAAAAACTCAATAAATTTTTATTTCCATAAATATATCAGATCTTATTGTAACATAGGCAAAATTGCAAAAATCGTCCTCTAAATTACACATTTTCGTATTTCAGTCCTTTTTGAAATCGCATATTCAATTTTATCCTGTAATTTAAATTTTTTTGCAATTTTCGTCCTATTTCGGCCCAAATTTGAAAAATACCCAATTTTTGCTGATGTGGCATGAATTCGGGCTTAATTTGGGGATTTTTTGTTTGACTGGGCAAGTGATGTGTACATATATGTCTTGTGTACTTAATACGTGAAATTTGTATTTTAAATTAAAAGCTCTTTCGAATCGTTGTGTTAATCTCTAACTTTTCTCTAACTAAAAATAAAAAGAAAAAAGATAAAGCCCTAACTTTTCATTTTCTTCTTCACATTTCTTCACATTGTGGCCATATCAGCGTGATTGCAAGATGCCAAAGATTAAAGACAAGAAATTTCACAACCATCCACCCCTGATACGGTAAGTACAAAGCTTGGCTAGAATTTTGGTTTATTATCCCCTATTGAAACGTGAAAATTGAAAAGTTTATATATTTAAATTAAATGTGGTGGGTGTTGTGGTCCCTGAGTTGAGTTGATTATTAGAAAGTTGAGGATAATTCGTATTTCTTTATTCCTGGGTTGTGCTTTTATTGTATCGTTTTATATGCTCATTTGATCTTATTCTTGTATTGAGGAGTAATTTTTTTATTTCCTTGGTTTTTTTTTCTCTACAGATCCATGCAAAAGCCGGTTAACTGTTTTTGTGCATTATGGGGGTGGCGTATGTGCCCTCCACTTGAGTATTTAGGTGGGTTTTAGATTAAGAAAAAAACAGATTTATCTGTTTGCGAGATTTCTATGAAATATGGGAGATAAACTTTTTTTTATTGTTTTTTTATGGATTCTTTGAATCGGAAGAATTGTGTAAGTAGAGAGAGAAACGGTGGAGAAGAAAGCATCATTGTTTTTGGCCTTTAGGTTTCATATGTAATTAGAATTCTATTATAAGAGGTGGGGGACAAAGATTTTCCCTCCACAAATTATCCTACTTGGACAATTTTACACATTACTTGTCCAGTCAAACAAAAAATTCCCAAATTAAGCCCGAATTCATGCCACGTCAGCAAAAATTGGGTATTTTTCAAATTCGAGCCAAAATAGGACGAAAATTGTAAAAAATTTTAAATTACAGGATAAAATTGAAAACGCGATATCAAAAAGGATTGAAACACGAAAATGTGTAACTTAGAAGACGATTTTTGCAATTTTGCCTGAGGTAAAATGTCGTTTATAATTCGAGGGGCCAACCCTCGAGTCTTGAGTTTGCTCCTTAGATGGAGGTCTTCACACGATGTGCGTATTGCGAGCATGTCGCATCTCTCTCAAGTGGGAGGGGAAAAGAGCTTGATGGCTTATGAATCAAGCAGGTCCCTTTATGGGCCGATCTCCTCGACTCTTACCTCCAGGGAGGTCCTTGGTCTGCCCAATGCGTTCATCAAGCTAGCATAAAGTGCCACCCCAGCGTCCTACCCGTGTGGCGCCTAACGGGGGTTCATGTGTTAGTGTCGATATTGTACTACGTCATTCGCCATTTTGAGTTTTGAAAATTATAAACTATCTCATTCTATTATATAATTCATATGTGAATTTGTGAGTGAATTGATGATTATATTCTACTCTTTTTTTTAAGACTCACATCCTCTAAATGATCATAAGAATTCGAACTCAATATTATTACCTCACAAAAAGAACTTCTAATGAGTGTTGGCATAATTTTTTCAAACTTAATAATCGAAAGAATAAAAATTTTATTTTTCTTGAAAAATAACGGATATAAGAATTGTACAAATTTAATCTACCCTCAATTGAACTCTTGAATATCTTGATTCTTTATTTTTATAATTTTTTCGTCTAAGGGTAAAAACAATCACTTCTTTTATAAATCGACTAAAACCCTTTATAGAATGATATAATTTATGCTATAGGTAGAGTTTGTATTTCCTTTTTTCCTTTTTCGGGCCGGATTTTGTAATACTTATATGTAAGTGGGTATTAATTGTAATTATACAATCCAAATATATGTAAAAAAAAAACTCAATAAAAAATGAATATATCTATATCTATCTATCTATCTATCTATCTATCTATATCTATACTATTATATATTTGAAAACGACGTTTGACTTTTTGACTTTTTTGTGTATTTTGATGATGTGGAATTTTGTGGGTTTTTTGAAAATTTTAGTTAAATAAAAAAATATGATTGGTTGATCTTTACTTTATATATTATTTTATTATTATAAAAATAAATGGTAACTAAGGAAAATAATTATCTTTGGCAATATTTATAATATACTTTCCATGTATGATTATTTTTAATTATATAGATAAATGTCATAATTAAAATGAGATATAAGTAAGGAAAGATTGAGTTGATAATTTATATATTAAGACATCCACTCCATAATTGGGGTGATATTTAATACTATTATTAATTAGGGTAG
>JBBMKE010000011.1:19072334-19113462 GCA_037834125.1 Lippia alba | reverse complement strand
ACGTCACCGGCATTTAAAGACTTATTCGACAAGGATGCTAGGCTTCCACTCTACAGGTCAGCTTAGACCTCAGGTTTAAATTTCTGGTTTTGATTATGAATGAATATTGATAGGATGAAATAATATACCTGTCAGGGAATGTGTTCATCCTCGGATTCCACAATTAGCATTCATTGGATTCTCAGAAAGCATAGCAAATCTATTTACCTCGGAGATGACTTGCCGGTGGCTAGCCGAGCTTCTTGACGGCACGTTCAAGCTGCCAAAGATAGAAGATATGGAGAAAAATGGGCGGCAATGGCATAAGTACATGAAGCAATCGTTGGGTGAGTGCTACAGCAGGTCATGCCTGGGAACAGTTCAAATATGGTACAACGATCTTTTGTGTAAGGACATGGGGTGGAAGCCTAAAAGAAAAAAGGGTTTCCTCAGAGAGTTGTTCGAACCATATGGACCCATGGACTATGCTTAAGTGCTAACTATGTATGTCTATCAGAATAATGAAGGTATTAAGATTATTTACCAATGTTAGGGTGCAATGATCCATTACACAAAACTAGCACAATTGTAAAATGTTTACTAAATAACAAAATTGTAAGGTCATAGAGGAAGTTCAACAAGATAATGATCCTCGATAACTATTACTCCACTCCAACCCCACAATGCTGGAAAAATGTTCCATGGCAGGTTTTTGAAGGAGAAAAATACCGCTCAGTGGAAGTTATCAGTCAAATCCGAGTCACAGGTGTTTGATGTTGTACGTTTAATTATATTCCATGCCCTGTGAGTGAGGCCTGGTGAATTCAGGCAGATCTGTCACACCTGAATTTCTCATCCAACTAGCTGAAACATAAACATTTTATGATTTTAGATCAAAAGCATGAGTATAAAAGCCAAGACAAAAAGTACGGCCACGCACGCAAAGAATTTAACAGACTACTGATTGTATTCCAACCAAAAGCTGACCTTGGCTCTTTTTAAATCACCATGAAGAAACCACCACGGGCCCCTTTGCTCCAATAATCTGAGACGAATAAAATATACAATAAGATACAAGTGAAACAAGCATCAAGTTAAAATTCAAATATACAGCGGTGATTAAGGTTCTATGCATCCAAGATTGTGGCTATATTTTTATATTTGAAATTTAAACTGAATAAACTTTTTCATTTGCTTAAAAGAAAAAAAGGCAAATGAGTTACTCAAGATGAATTGTTGAGCCAAAATAAGCCTCACAAATAACAACAAAAATGTTAACAGTTAGACTGAATAATCACTGAACGGCAAATTCACCTGACAAATCCAGCCACCATTCGAAGTCCCATGAAGAGAGACAAGCCCAACCAAACACCAGGAAGACCAAAGGCGTTTGGAGCATATAGCAGAAATGCAGAGGATATTGCCCCAACCACCATCTACATTCAATAAAACACATATATAAAGATCCGTCTCACATGCGTGTAAATGATGTAAGAAAAAACAGATATATGCATACGGCATACCATTGAAATTGCTGCATAACGAAAGTCAGAAACACCATAATGGAGTCCATCAAAGATAAATGCCAGGGCATTTATAGGTTGGCTTGCAGCAACAAACTGCACCGTTCCACATATTTGAATTACGACGATATATTTAAGCACAAGAACAGTAAGGGTGATAAAAGCAGTACACATCAGGGAAAAACTCAAGAGAAATACTCAGATGGGTCATCTTACCAAAACACCGGTTTTAACGATTCCTAGGACTTCGACATCTCTTGTAAATAATGGCGCTAAAGAACTAAAAGAAATACCCAGAACCACAGCTAAGGACACACCAGCTATAAAACCAATCTGAAAAAATATAAAGCAATATCAGGAAAATGCATCATAATATCCAATAGGAGGAAGCATTTATGAATCCAAAGAAGCAACAATTTTGACAATTACCTTCAATACAAAGTGAGTGATATCCCTCACAGTCCCATAATCTTCTTTCGATACATAACTAGCAACCAACGCCTAAAAAACAAAATGTGGAGTATTACAGAAGAAATAAAAACTCTTTGCAGAAACCCACATCAAGTGAGACCATAATTTCAAAAGCACTACAAATTACCTGAGCTGATGCAGCAAGTGCATCAGTAAGAAGTGATACAGCAAGCCACACTTGTAAGCATATTTGATGAGCAGCCATTGCAACTGGTCCTTGACGAGCCGCCATGGATGTACCAAGTGTCATTGTCAGGAGAACAGACAGAGTTCTCCCAATAAGAAAACCTCCTATCAGTCACAATAAGGAAATGAGAATTTCAGAGAAAGCCAGAATATTTTCTTTTTTGAGGCCTGTACTATGACCAACAGAAGTACCTGATTTGAGATAACCAGCAAACTGCAGTTCTCCGAGTTTTGGAGGCAATAATACAGCTCTTTTATTCAGATGCCAAATCATTGAAAAAGTGATAATGTATCTGATGCAAGAACAGACCATCACAGCTTAGTATTCAAGACCTGTGATCAAAGTTAGCTACCAATTGAAGCGAGAGCAAGTCTGAAGTAGTTTATGAATACATACTGAGATAGAACGGTGGAAATTGCAGCTCCATTAACACCCAACTGAAAATAATACATCAATAGAGGAAAAAGAAATGCGGCGATGACATTTCCCAAACCTGCAAGCAGAGAGTTGTACTAAATAATCCAAACTGTGAAATCTGTTACTTTGACACAATTCCAGCCAGGGGAATGAACCTACCTAAACAAAATACGGGGGTCTTTGTATCCTTGAAACCACGAAAAATTCCTTGAAGTGCCAAAGAAACTACATAAGCAGGAGCACCAAGAGCCCTCAGAACAAGAAACCGTTGTGCAGGAGCACGCATGGAAGAATCCTGCAATAACATCAAATTCTTTATCAATAAGACCATGAATGTTAGCAATATGTGCACTTGAAAATCACTAATGTAACAAAATCTACATTTTCAGAAAGTATAACAGATTCGGCAAAATGCATACCAGTCCTATGCCCATTAAACTGAGAAGAGGTCCAGATCCCAAAAACAAAGCCGTAGATTCAAAGATGCCAATACCAACAGCCAACAGCAAAGCAGTGGACACTGAAGATAACTGCAGCTTTTCTGCTGCATCAACAATAGATTTGCAACATTCCTCCCAACAAAAGAAAAGTATCCCAAAATATACATAAAGAGAAAACATACATGCATTAGAATCAATAGGCTAGTCTCACACACACCACAGTACCTGATTCAGAGAATCCGCATGCATTCTTTGAAAGGTCTTCAGCCACAAAAGACGTAGCAACGCTGAGAAGAGGGATATTGAAAAGTTTGGAGATTATATTAAAGAGTGATATGGAGACACCAGCAGAAGCCAACTCTACAGAACCTGAATAACAGTCATTTTTATAAACATGTATGAAATTAGAATCATACTCATGAATATTCAATACTGCTACCAAAACTACAAAATCAATTCAGAAATGGAAGTATCATCAACCTTACCTATACGGCCAATATACGCAGTCTCCATGAGTTGCACCATTGGTTCAATTGCCTGTCCACCAATTGCCGGCACAGACAGCAATACCAGCTCGCGCCTAACGTCCTTCGGTTGATATGTATCATCACTAGCTTCCTTAAAATTGTCATTAGCTTCACCGATATCAGAAGAAACTGTCCCATCCAATCCACTGAAAACAAAGAGAAACAATACATTGTAACAATTAAAAAAAAAGCCAGTATGCATTATGTAGTCATATAAAATAAAAATCCAATCTTTATACTTGATCCCTTCGTTGGAACTTGAGGGTTCACGTTCTTGTTGAAGAGCAGAGCCCCCGCAATCGGAATTGAACTGATTATCTAAAGCTGAGAAAATTTGCCGCCTCTGACGAATAAGTGGATAAGGCAAGAAGTTTTTTCCCCTGTCAGAAGACAGACAACATAAACCAGCACGACCACCTTCAATATTTCTCCAGGAGCAGCGAAACCCTGTTGAATTTCGCGACGAAAGAGCCCATTTGCTACTCCTATTCGATAAGCCAGAAAAAACCGCGGAACCACCGCTCAGTTGCGCGGCCACCATTTTTCCTAGTCTAAATTCTGGGTACTGGTTGTTTCAGTAAAAGACCTACAAATTCTTACTGCAGAGTGAATCTAAGGAAACGGGTTTTCCTTAGTCGTGTTGGAAATTCAGAAATCAATATAGATGACACCCGCAAGAAGTAAAGAAATAAAAAGAGTTTTAACCTTACCGACTCCTAATAATAGTATATGCAGAAGAATGATCGATGGGTGTGTTGGAGAAAAGCGCAAAGAAGAAGAAGATGAGCGCGCAGAATTAATCGCCGTCGCGGTTGTCACATGCCATTTGTCGCCACTTCTGCTTCTACCTCCATCCTCCTCGTTCTACTACTACTAACAAATACCTTTCCCTTTTAAATTTCAAGCTTCCAATATCTGTCTTTATTCTTATTTTTTCCCAAGTAAATACATACTTTTTATTTTTAATTTTGAAAAAAAAAAGGATTGGATATAGGCTATAAGTATGATATAGTTCAATTTCAAATATTTTTTATCACATTGTTTGAGTATATAAAAGTTCAATTATATGTACATAAATAACTTTCAGCTCTCAAATATATGTGTCCCCTTAAATCCCCGGGTCCTGATGGCCTTCCCCCCTTGTTCTTTCAGCGTTTCTGGAATGTTGTTGGTAGGAATGTGACAAGCTGTGTGCTTGATTTTCTGAATAATGGCTTTCTTGATAGGAAACTCAATTGTACCCATATTGTGTTCATTCGTAAGTGCAAAAATCCTGATGATATCACTAAATTTCGGCCTATAAGTCTCTGCAATGTTATCTATAAGATAGCTTCTAAAGTCTTAGCTAACCGAATTGAACCTTTCCTGGATAAGCTTATTTCGCCTTCCCAATCTGCCTTTATCTCTAATAGACTCATCAGCGATAATGTGCTCGTTGCTTTTGAAGTTAATCATTTTATTAAGCGTTGCAGCTCGGGAAAGAATGGTTATTTCAGTTTAAAGCTCGACATGAGCAAGGCTTACGATCGCGTGGAATGGGGGTTTATCGAACGAGTTATGATCAGGTTAGGCTTCCCCCTTATTTTCTTAACCGTGTTATGACTAGTATATCCATTGTGTCGTATTCTTTTTTGCTGAATGGGTTGGAGTTTGGCTCTTTGGTCCTGGAAAGGGGCCTTCGGAGAGGGGCCTTCGCCAGGGCGACCCCCTCTCCCCTTACTTGTTTCTTTTCTGCGCAGAGGTGTTATCTCTTTTGTTACAGGAACATGAGGTGATAGGAAATCTGGTTGGGGTGGCGGTGTGCAGAGGGGCGCCTAGAGTTTCCCATCTGTTGCTCGCGGACGATACTCTGATTTGTGGCAGAGCGAATACTGGGGCAATGGGAGCTATTAAACACGTCTTAGATACTTATGGGAAGGTGTCGGGTCAACTGATGAATGGGGCAAAGTCTTCCATTTACTTTAGCCCCAACGTTTCGGAGAATTATGGAGGAGATCTTGCTCGTGAGCAGGGAGTTAGGAAAGTTAATGGATTGGAGGCTTATTTGGGTTTGCCGGCAGTAGTGGGGAGATCAAAACGTGGTGTTTTCGGGAATGTTGTGGAGAAAGTTAAGAAACGTATTAGGGGTTTCTCGGAGAGGTTTCTTTCTAAAGCAAGCAAAGAGGTCCCCATCAAAGTAGTACTTCAAGCGACTCCCTCGTACACACTTAATTGTTTTTTGCTTCCGGATAATCTCATTGGGGAGATAGATTCAGTTATTTCGAATTTTTGGTGGACTGGCCGTGATAAGAAACGCTTACATTGGATTGCATGGCATAGCTTTGTTCGAGCAAGTCGGTAGGAGGTATGGGGTTTCGGCTGATTAAGCTTTTTAACCTTGCCATGCTTTCCAAACAATTGTGGAGATTTATTCGGTTTCCGGACAGCTTGATTAGCAGAATTATGAAAGCAAGGTATTTCCCGAATTCAGAACCGTGAAATGCTCCTTTAGGCCGTAATCCTTCTTACGCTTGGAGGAGCCTTTGTGAAGCGAGATATTTAATTGCAGCAGGTACGAGGTGGAGGATTGGAGACGGGGCTTCGGTTAATGTTTGGAGGGACCGTTGGCTTCCGAATTTCCCAAACTTCAGACCCAAGTATAGGCCGGATGCTTTGCTTAAGCCAGAACGGGTAGAGGAATTGCTCAAGCCTAATCTCGCTGTGTGGGATGAGGAACTTGTTAGGAACTGTTTTTTCGAAGATGATGCAAGACTAATTCTCGGTATTCCCTTGGGGGATAGGCGGATGAAGGATACGATAATTTGGCACTATAATAAATACGGGAATTTTTCGGTGAGAAGTGCGTATCACCTCACGATTTCGTTGGCTAATAGAGAAGATGGGCTGGATTCTCAGGTGTCGAACCATGGAGTGTGGAAAAAGTTGTGGCAGATTGATGTGCTTCCTAAAATTCGATCCTTCCTTTGGCGCTGTGGCCAAAATATTCTCCCAACAGGTGGGAATCTGCTCAGACGGCATTGTACTAATGACTCAGCTTGTGTGCACTGTGGCTGTGACACGGAGAACATGCAACACGCGTTATTCAACTGCACATATGTTCACCAGATTTGGGCTTTGGCCCAGGTTCCTATATCAGTGATTCAGATTATGGAAATTGATTTCTGCGATGACCTTTACCAAGCCATTAATGAGTTCGATGACGAATTGTGCAAAAGAATGGTGACTTGCTTATGGTGTATTTGGCATGCTCGAAACGCAAAAAGAATAGAGGGAATTGTTCAACAGCCTGCTGAGGTCGTTTGGGAGCTGGATGTGTTTGTGAAACCTATTCCGGCGCTGGAAGATGAGGTAACATAGTCTTTCGTTTCGAAGGCTGTCACGAGGTGGTCTAAACCGATGGGAGGTTGGGTAAAAATAAACTTCGACGGTGCCGTGCTTAATAGGGAGAATGAAGTCGGAGTGGGGGTGGTGGCTCGCAATGAACACGGAGACTGTGTTGGGTGGGAGATGGACCGCATGAAGCATGTGTCGGATCCTCTAGTTGCTAAAGCGTATGCCGCCCTCTCGGCGGTAAAGATGGGTCGCGACTTTGGGTGGACAAAGGTGGTTCTCGAAGGTGATAATTCTAATATAATGAATCTTCTTAAGTTTGGTGGCGAGGATCTTTTGGTGATTGGAAATATCATTGCGGATGCTCGTTCGATTTGTTCATCTTTTGATAAGGTGAAGTTTTCGTCTATTCGGCGTGGTGCTAACAGAGTGGCCCACAATCTTGCTAGGAACGCGGCTTCGGCCTGCATTGGTTCTTTTGATTTCCCTTTGTTTGTTGCTGATTTCATTGCGTTTGATCTTGAGTGATGTAGCCCTTCGGGCGTTGGGTGTCAAAAAAAAAAAAAACTTAATGAGCAAATACTAGGTTTAGTCCCTAAAATTTCGAGTCTACGTCACTTTACACCTTAAAATTTGAAAAGTAACAGATAAGTCCTTATATTAATAATTCATTTCAATTTAATTCTTCAATAATTTTTCTGTTAAAAATGTGGTTGGAAAAATTTTTAGATACACCATGTATTTTTGGAAAAAATGTCAAGTGACTAACTTTAAAAGATTAGTAATATTATGGGCTAATATATTATTTTTAAAGTTTTAGAAATTAAAGTAATACAAACTTAAACTTTCTATTTGCTTTAAGCTTGATTTTTAACTGATTAACGAAGAAATTAAATCCCAATCACGAATTCTTTGGAATTTGAATTCTCAATTTTATTTATAACTATGCTTCGAATTCTGAAGATTAATAAATCACATTGAGAGAGAATTCAAATTATGATTGTTGAAAGTTGAAACAAAAAGATGGCAATGTTGGGACACAAACTGCCGTAGAATATTCGAATTCCAAAGCTGACAAATTGAATGCAAATAAGCAAAATAAAAAATCACCCTTGAAAGAAATTACCGTTTCCGTCCCCCAATTTGTTATTCAAAGTCCAAAGACAATAGGCCTCCAACAAAGATTACAGCTCCATAAACACATAATCTCACTTGAGAAATCCCATACAAAGCAACAAGATATTGATAAAAATGACAACTTCACTCAATCCCCATCTCTGCAACCTCGCTGCAGATGATGATCCATTACCAGGAGCTGCACCAAAATTAGAAAGAAAAAAAACAACTCATCATCAAACCATATCGAAATCTTGTTTCCTCATCAATTAGCATCGTACTTGAATTCATTTATCGTGAAAATTAACGAAGCTCAAAACATGTATCACAACTCACCAGGACAAGTCGACTCCGAGACTAAGGTGGTCAGAACCCGTTGGTTTCTGTAACCGGCATAGGCACAAGTCGTGCGATTACAGCCTGATGTGGTCGTGTTCCCGAGGAACAAGTTTCCGGCACCCTCACATTGGATTGGTCGGCACGATGAATTGAAAGTGGTTGCTTGACATTGTAATCTGATCACACAAACAAGAAAAATCAAGATACCATGTAATCAGATAATCAACTTTTGGTAAGAAACCGGAAAGAGAAACTTACGTCCAGCTCACTGCAGCATCACATCTGCACATCACGCAATTTGTAGCCGTGAACGCATAGGTCCCATTGGAGACGAGCAAAGGGTAATCCGTGGAATTACTGTTTATCGCGGAAGAACATGCTGTTGCAAAAGGAAACAAAGTCAATTGAATTATCAGACAATATTCCCATTAAGATGTTTTATTAATTTAGAGACGAGTCAACCTCTTATGCCTTAAAGAAGATGATGTAGAAGGAATCAAAATTAGGGGCCAAAAAGAAAAAAAAGCCACGATCTTTCCTCTCAGCAGACATCATTGACTATAAACTTAGAACTAAATTAATTACATTTTCCACCCACCATAGCCTTACGGCCTAACCCCACCACCAATAAGTGCTCTCTTTTTCACTTCTCGTGATCTTTCAATGCCTATTTGCAGATTAAAAATCTTAGCTTTTTGAAGGTAAAAAAAACTTCAACCCCTTACATTATCATCCCTTCACAGGCATAATAATTTCTTCAACTTTCAAAACAAAAATCAACAATTCAACAAGCTAATTACTAATATATACATATTTACAGAATGAATCAAAGAAAAGAAATTTAGACACATTGACACAAATACCTCTAAGTGGGACATCAAGAACAGCTCCAGCCATGAGTTCTTGCGGACTAGCCAAATTATTGAGCCTCAACAGCGTCTCCTGCGTCGTATTATACTGCGCCGCAATCCCCCCGACGGAGCTCCCCGGCGCCACCACATGGCCGTAGTGCACCACCTTCTGGCCGTCCACATCATCACAGCTGCAGGGGAGGGGAATCCAGAGCCTCTGCCCGACCTCAATCAGGCTGGCGTTGGGTATATTATTAGCCGCCTGGATTTGCGGGAAGGTCACGAGGCCGGAGAAGACCTCCGCCGCTATGTGGTAGAGGATGTCGCCGGGGACCACCGTGTAGATCGGGCGGCGGTTGGATACGCCGGTGCCGTTGTTGCAGATGCAGGGGAAGGGTATCCTGATGGTCTGGTTGGCGGCGACGGAGAAGTTGGCGGGGGTGTCGAGGGGGAGGTTGTTGGCGCCGAGGATGGCGCGGAGGTTCTTGAGGGTGAAGAGGGTTTTGAGGGCGGAGAGAGTGGTGGTATTCGGGGAGATGTAGTCGATTAGGGCGTTGCAGGTGGTGGTGGTGTTGCAGCGGAAGGAGGTTTGGGCGGAGGCGGAGGAGGAAATGGTGAGGAAGACGAGGAGGGTGGAGAATATGAGCCTCTGTGAAGAAGAGGCCATTTTTGCTGTCACTCTGGACTGGTCTTGCAGGTGCTTTAGGGAGGGGAGGTAAATGTAATGTAGGTTTTAATAGTTCACAGGAGGGGTGGGCTAGGATAGAGACTGGAGTGGAAGAAGACGAAGAATGGGGGGGAAAAATGTGAGTGCATTGACTTGGGAAATGGTGCGAAAAACATCATTATAAGCTGTCTGATAATATTTCTGATGTTTCCTACGTAATATGTACGGATGCTACAGGCACGATATAACAAAAGTTAATAATTATATTTTTTTTTTAAAATTTAAATAGGGTATCATAGTGATATCCAATTTAAGTGTATAACATGATAAAATGATATATTTAAAAATATTGGTCCATTGCAATTTAAATCTAATGAATAATAGTTTAATTGGAAAAGCTGTTGTGTTCTTGAACTTGTCAATCTTCCATGAATGCCCTCAGAAACAAAGATGACTAAGACTTTGACCCGAATTCAGGAATGTATAAGAAAGACTGTTTTCTTGAGATAAAAAATGGAAAGGGAAGAAAAACTGTGAACTTTTGATTGGTTCAATTCAAAGTGGGCATTTAAATTACAAAGTACGAAAGATTCCTGTTTTAGGAAATCAAGATCATGTTCATGGGCATATGCTAAAGCTCCTTCAAGTCCAGGACATCATGGAAATCAAACCATACTATCCGCCGACATCATGGATAAGGGTCGGCTGTTCTTGTTCTACACTATGGCTGAAGCTGATGTGGATTTCAATAACTTTTATGGCATTTAAATTTTTTAAATTGATTTTCTAATCAAAAGCCCAATACTTTTCTGGATTGGATCCTCCAGATTCTATGCAACGGCCTAAATATTTGGAATATTAAGAAGCCCAATACTTTTTCAGTTTGGGCTGAGGCCACTAAATTTGAATCCACAGCCCGTATAAATGGCCTTAACATTTAAGTGATATGATTCATTTTATTTCGAATTAACAAATAAATAAAATAATACTAGTAATTTTGCACACTCTATACGTGTGCAGTATAAAATTATAAGCAGAAAATCTATATCTTTTTAAGCAGAAAATCATAAAATATGTGTTTAAGGTTAGTTTGCGTGTTTGAGATTAGTTAGTTTTGTATGTGAGTTGAGCTTTTTAAATTAAAATAAAATTAAAAAGAAATAAAGAGTCCAAAAAAATAATTTGAGAAGGGTTAGTATTGTCCGTGGGTGAGTTTCTTTTTTTAAAATAAAATAAAAGAAGTGGGGAGTCCAAGAGACCAAATTTGGTCCTCTCACTTAATATAATAGTATAGATGAATTGGCTAGAACCTTGACGGCTCTTAAGTACTCGCTACACTTTTTTTTAATGAGTTCCTCTGGAAGAAGCTCCACTAAAGAAGGGGGGCTTCACACCAAATCCTCCTATCATTTATTAAATTATGACTAACTTTCGTCAAACTATTTGCACACATATTTCTATCCCGCTTAGTATGCACCAAAGAAATATCTCAAGGCAAGTGAAGGAATTGTTGACAATCTTCCACAATATTTTCAAGATGACGTCTAGAAATACGTTTAAGGATCATAGTATGCACAACCAATCCATCTCCACTTCGATCTTCTAAAATTTTCTATCCCAAGCAATCTTGATGCCTTCACGAGTTTCAAGATCTCAGTGACTGTGATGGTTGCACGCCCCAGTTTTATGGAGAAACCAACCAACCAATTACCTTTATTGCCCCTGATAAGGCTGTCCGCAACTACTATGTTTGAGTCAGAAAAGAAGCTACCATAGTTTCATCCAACCAATTGAGGGCTTCTTCCAAATAATCTTATTGTGATCCCTATGAACCTTAGGAACAAAAGATGAAAAATATTGCCACATTTCCAAAGCAAAATTCTTGATGTGGAAGAGGGTGGTCATGTAATGCTCAACCTTATTATCGAATACAAAAAGATTTCTTTCTTTTCAAATATTCCGAATCGTGGCAAAGAAGATAAATTGCCAAGGACAATTTGGGAATAAGATACTCCGGATTCCCGCCCGATCGACATTCTCCAACCAGTCAATACCTGAAATAGCCATAAATTTCTCCCATTCGGTGGGCACCACAAGGAACTCCCAAATTTTCCTAGCATGTGGACAAAGGAGGAGGACATACCGGATATCTTCTCGTTCAGTATTACAACGAGCACAATTATCAGTAGGGGATATGTGTCCATCATTACGGAGTGCATTCGTGGTTGTAAATTGCAAGGGCGACGCCACTTGAGGAGAAGTGAAGTCAATTGACTCCACTGAGGAAAATAAAATACTTGTGTATTAATATATATTTTTTACAAGTTTTTAATATTTTTTTATTTAAGAATAACTTTTTTTTAGCCCATATAAAAATGAAAAAATTTGTATTGACCGCTTAATTTTAAAATTAGTATAATTAAAAAAGAATCCATGTCCTAAAAAATAAAAACAAAAGTTTATTTAACGATTCTCTAAATATTAAATAACTCTAAATAATATATATTTTGTAGTTTTTTTCAATTTCAAAACACATAGATAAGAAGTGTTTGTAAACTTTAAATCAACATTTATGAGTACTTGGACGATCATGAGTACTTGAACAAGCTTTTTTTCCTCAACAAACTGCACCGACACGTGTTAGTCGGGCCATGGCCAGATGATCGTGATACGCTGATCGTCGGTGCTCAATTGAACACTTTCAACCACGTTGAAAGAATGTTCACGCAATCGATACTCGACAACTCTGAATTACGCAATCACTCTCTGATCTCCTCTTTCCGTGAATTAATTCTACTTTGCAAAGCAAGTTATGGAAATGGAATCTCCGGGAATTATTCTGAAATACTTCTATGGAATCCATGGACTCGATAAGTCCACACGTAGTTCAGGAATTATCATTTTTCAATTCGTGTGTCTATCTTTCTCTATGTTATGATGCCATTGATAAGGATTATAACGTTGTAAGGGTTACCCAATTTCTGAATTCAGTTAGGCTTGGTTCTTGGAGTGACATTTCTAAGTGTGTTATATTTAGCTTAAACTTGAAGTCATGACATAGAACCAGATTTGGACACACATGGAGAGTGTGCTTGAATTCATGTCTTCATACTTATGTGATCATTTCTAGAAGCATCATGGCATTTAATTTGCACACAAAAATTCATCAAGAAGTCCCTACACCAGAGCTTACCGAAGGGGAAATTGAGTCAGTATATGTGATTGGACATCGTCTCTCTATTTTGGTTGGGAATGATTCTTAAGTTTGGCTAATGAATGATTACAGCCGTAGAGAGAGTTGGGCACCGGTGGTAAGGTTCGTTCCCCACCCTCGGTGGAAAAATATAGATGATTTTAGAATGAGGCCACTGGATTTTCTCGGCACTGAAAATCAGTTTCTATTCCTTCAACCTTTCCATAACCACTTCGTTTTGATCCACCTAAGGACTGGTGAATTTACCAATCCTCGTTTTTGCACTACCGATCGGAGAGACTTTTCTAGTGGGACTTGATGGAGGTAGTGGATCTATAAATTCACTAATTTCTATGGAGAGTTTGGTTAGGCCACATCCTCCCGGACTTATCCTCCTCCTAGCCATTGATTGAGGTATTGCAACACGGTTGACAGGCCTTGTGACTCTGATTTAGGTTATTGTGGAGAAGAGACTTACCTTTGCAAATTTTGGAGCTTTTGAGAGAAAACTGATTCATCTTAACTATGAGACTATTTTGTGAAATTGGAGAAAATTGTAAGACTTAAGTACTTTCCTATGTTCAATGTTTGGATAACCTGTAAGAATTAAAATGTTTGGATAAAAAAAAAGAAAAAAAAGAGAGAAATAATTTTAAATTAAATGTTTTATTTTTTTAATAATATATATTTTTATTAGTAGTTAAATTATTTTGACCCCACTGTTCGATAATTCTGGAGTCGCCCCTAGTAAATTGCCTGCAGCAGCTGGTTGGTACTCAGGTCGAAATAGTGATAAATTATCTGTGGGGATCACCGGCGGTGCAACGAGCTGGTTCTAAGGTTCCAATATTTCCTCTGGTAATATTCCCGTAGAGATCTCTAGCACCAGTTCATGCTGCTGAGGTTGCATATTTTCGTCATCTAATAAGAATTAAGGGAAAAAAAAATATTTCGATCTTCCTCCTCATTTTCTCAACCCTTGTTTCTCTGAACTCTGAGAATTCTCTAAACTTGAAAGCAATGATGACCTATTCCCTTCTTTTCCCCAAACACTCGTTCTTACCCACCGTTCGTCTGAGAAGCGCAACAATCAGATGTCGGTTTGACCCCGAAGCGTAACTACGACCACATAGTGGAGATAATGAAGCTTTTGGTGACGGATCCGGTAAGATTCCGGTGTCGCTCACCGGTGGTAAGGGTGTTGTGGTTTACGATGTTGGAGGTAAGGTATACTTAAATTTTGTATGCGAATTGTATGTAAATGCTCTCGGTTATTGCGACGAGGATTGGGTCCGCGCATTTTCTCGACAAGCGGCAGTTCTTGGCCCCGTTACCAACACTTATGGAACCATTCCTAAGGTAATGAGGCCTGTGGAACGCCTTGTCAACAATTCGTTTGCTGACAGGGTCCTTTTCTTCAATAGTGGGGATGAGGTTTCTGAGTCCTTACCTTGCCACTGATATCATTGTATTTTTGGATGATCCATCTCCAGCAATTGGAGGCAGTGTCACACCTGGACTCACTATCATGGATTATGGTGATAGTGAAAAGGCAAGGGATGAGATTATGAGTGAAAAGTTCATTGGGGTTTTTGCCATTCCAGGGGAAGAAGGTGCGGACAAGTCGTTCATACAGGCATTGCTGCATGCTTGTAACGAGGCACGATGTCTTCTTGTCTCAAACGAGGTAATGCACATCCTTTTTACAATTCAACAATTATGCACCCCTACTCCCAATTAAAATATGTTTTGAATGTTATTTTTTTCTCTAAATTAGGTAAGATGTGGGTTTGTCGAATGGGCCGTCTGTGGACCCACGAAGAGTGCGGTGTTTTTTCGGATCTGATGACCTTCGGTGATGCCCTATCAGGAGGCTTGCGGATAGGCGTTCTGTTGCTCGTGGAACCGGTTGCTTCCACCTTCAAGACAACCATTGGAAGCATGTCTGATCCAATTAGCTGTGTGGCAGCTAATGCCATTCTTGACAAAATCTCCAGGAGTGACTTCCTGGAAGCTATTAAGGAGAGGGTTCTACATTTCGAAGACCTGTTGTTACGGGAACTTGGAGGTAATCCTCACGTTCGGAACATAAAAGGTCATGGTTTGACGAAGCTAGTCGAGTTAGATGTGCCCGCTAAACCATTGGTGACAGCATGCATGGACTTGGGCCTTTTAGTGATGCAAATAGGGAATGCAGTTCGACTGGAGCCTCCTTTGATCTATGTTTTGAAACCTGGACCGGACGTCGAATCGGGGCTCCTTACTGGTTACTAGTTTTACTGGTTCGACCGGTCGGACCATCGGTCGAACAGGTATGACGTCATAATTACGTAATAATTATATTTAATTATATAATGTAAATATTAATTAAAAAATAATCAGATAAACTAAATAATATGAAGAATTAGATATAATTTAAATTATTTCCAAATAAATATTAATATTAAAATAATATTGCTAATAATAAGATTTTAAATTATAAATTTACAAACATAAAGATAAACTATTCTTTCAAATTTTATCCATGTTTAAATTGAATTTTACAATGTAGTGTAATATTTATAGTCATAATTAATATTCTTTTAAAACTAAAATTTTAAATGTAGATTGATGAGTTTATATTTTATAGGATTTTTTATAAATAAAATTACCGTTAAAATGGACTATTTTTATCTCATCTAATGAGGAAATAAAAGTCTCCTACATAATACGTACTAATATTTAATTTGAATTTTACAAAACAAACACCAATTTGTCCCAATTGGTTGGACATGGGTTTTTCTTCCCAAAGGTATGGGGTTCAATTCCACGCAAGCTTCCAATTCTTAAAAGAGGAAAAACTGGGCCAACCGGTAAAATGGGTTGGTCCGCATTTTTGACCGGTTTTTAACTGGTTTGTACCGGTTCAGACTGGTCCAACCAGCTGCCGGTTTTAAGAGCATAACCGGCCCGGATAGGCCTCCGGTCACCGGTCGAACCGGTCCGGGTTTCAAAACATAGCCTCTAGGTTTCATATGTAATTAGAATTCTATTATAAGAGGAGGGGAAAATTATCCTACTTGGACAATTTTACACATCACTTGTCCAGTCAAACAAAAAATCCCCAAATTAAGTTCGAATTCATGCCACGTCAGCAAAAATTGGGTATTTTTCAAATTCAGGCCGAAATAGGATGAAAATCGCAAAAAAATTTAAATTACAGGATAAAATTAAAAACGTGAAATCAAAAAGGACTGAAACCCGAAAATGTGTAACTTAGATGACAGATTTTTGCAATTTTGCCCATGTTACATATATGATACTTCTTTTATTCTTTTTAGGTGCAACATATATGATACTTTGATTTCATTTACATAACATTATGATATGCAAAGTTCTATAATTTATTTTCCATATTAAACATTTGAAAAGCGTGTATAAATGAAAAATTATAGACGGCCTTGATTCAGGATATGAAAAACAACGTAGATCTGATGAATTTTTCCTTAATCACGTATAAATTTAGACTAATTGAAGATCTGAAAGATATTATAATACAAATACCTATACAACATTAATTGATTACAAAGTTATAATTCTCTATAAGTAATTACTACATAACACCGTATAATATGTAAGCAACAAATATTGGAGAATTTAATTAATTTCTAATCTTGTGATCTCTTTTTAAAGTGAGTTGGTGCAGGTCTGAGCCATCCTCGTCCTCCGATCATAGTCTTGTTTAGAAAGGGAGCAGCCTCCTCATTCGATAAACTGTGCGACCATTTTACTCTTCTAGTTCTATCCGCACCAGGACCGTAACATTTGTACTCCCCATAATACGCTGTCCTATTATTGAAAACAAATTAAAAATTATCACATTAAAAGATTAAAACTTTTTAAGCTGAAATTAAGAAAAAAAACTCAATACATTTTCAAATTATTTTAAGCTAAAAGCGGAAGGATAGTTCGTTTTCTAGAATTTGCAAACACGGCCGTACTTTTGGTTGGCGGGATCGTCCCAATCGTCCCATCCTTGCGGCTGTACAACATCGGACATGTATGTCATGGCGTAGACAACCCTGGAATAAGCTCCCCATGGCCTTCCTAGTATTGCGCTTCCATTCCCAGTTATTTTGCAACCTAAGAAAATGTAGCCAGTGTTCTCCAATGGGGATTCTCTCTTTTGTGCTGTGATTGCTCCATTTGCTTCTGAAGTTGAATGGAGATGGCTCCTCTGGATTTAATGTTAAAATTTGTCAAAAGTATACTATAATTAATATAATTGATTGATTTAATAAATTTTAATTATTAATTCAGGAATATATATGTCGCAGGCAGTCTATATTGTCTTGTCAAGCTGTCATGAATATAATTTCAGTCATATTTATTTATATAGATATTTAATCGAAAATCAACATTATTATTATCCAATCAAAACGTTGAAAAATAAATAATTATTGTATTTTGTCAATATTTACTCATACTTCAAACTCAAATTTTCTGAATGATATATTTGTCCAATTTATGCACTATTACATGGAGTTTAATTAATATATGAAAATCTATATACGGTTGTATAGTATTTAAATTTTATCGAGTTTAAAATTTTGTCATTCCGAACTAACATTAATTAACTCACTTCAAATAAAGAAGCTGCATTTCCACAAATGAAATCCGTGGCTCCTTCAATATAACAATTCTTGTAATAATGTCTTCCACTGTCATCTAAAAGTGTATCCTGGTACGAAATTATCCTGCAACCATAAAATGCAGCTTTGTCTCCAGACACCCTCAATGCCACCCCTTTCCCAGTTTTTCCATATGTATTCTGATAATATACATACAAACCAATATTAAATGAAAAAATAAAAATATCAAAGCCCAAATTTCAATTCTCTTATATTATGAATATTAATGCATATATATACCTGAAATGTTAAATATCGTCCGACAAAATCCGAAGCCAATATTTTCACAGTTGGAGACTGGGATAAATCTTCTCCACCATCATTCCACGTTATAATGGTGTCTGAGGCCTCAGTTCCACTCAAAGTAATGTAAGGTTTATCACCAGGCACAACTATTTTCTCTCTGATCAATCACCATTAATTACAACAAATAAAAAGATTCTTCCTCGTAATCATTCACAGAAAAGCATGCAAATTCGAGAATATTCAGAACCCTAATAATATACCTGTAAGTTCCGGGCTTAACCCAAATAAAAAACAACTCGGAATTATTAGAAGGGACGGAATCGATAGCATCCTGTATCTTCTTGTAATCTCCTTGACCTGACTGATCGACCCGAATGAGAAAAGCGGTCGACATATCCGTGGGAGCAGTAGCCATGGTTATGCAAGAAAAGGGTTTCAAGAACAATATTAATATAGCGATGTAAATGTAAAAAATGTTGGTGTATACATACTTAACCCCCATGTGCATGTTTTTCTTGTTAATTTATGTTGATTTGGGTGCACGGAAAAAGAATAGTTGTGTATGTTTTGTGAAAGAATGAAGTAAAGTTGAGAGGAAAGATTTCAACTTGCTTTAAGGTTTCACAAAGGTATTGTGGCTTAATATATGGCCGTCCAAGGGGTTTAATGTCAACGGAATTGGTAAATGACTGGTTTTTAAGTTGTTGATCTTCAAGCAAAGAGTCTGATTTAGAGATTATTTTTATTTGTAATTTGCTTAATGTTAGAACATTTCAAATGTTATGGCATACTCTACGTGTGTAATTACGTGTTACTATAAGTGTAAGTAATTATATCCAGCCTTAGATTTCGTCTAACTTCAATTAATCATAAACAGAGTGATTCTTTCAAAATGTTCCACATATTACATTATAAGTATAAAATACTTAACTTTTAATATAGTTGGCTTGATAAAGTTAGGATCGGATTAGAACTACGGATAGTGTATTATATAAGTGATTAGAATTTAGAAGGTGAAGAATGTGATAAATTAACACCATAATATTGTGTGAATATTTTCCAACAAGTTGGTCAACCATTGTCCTGCAATAACGGGGATCCTCTTAGGGGGAAGATCATTAAAGTTGAAACGTACGCATAATTGTAATTGATAGTAATTAATCACTACAACTGTCCCAACAGTTCTCACTTATCAGCAGTGTAACCACTCTGACTCTACTTACCAAATCTACATCCCCACATTCTCTCTTCTAACATTCTCCTTGACTTAGGTTCAAATTTTCATTTACTTGAGTTTAAGAAAAAAAATTAAACATTTTATAGTTAAATGGACCGTAGCCTTTATCGGATCGGGTTGGACCTGATTCGAAAGAAATTCGAAAAGTTCCAGGCCCAACCCGAATCAGAAACATTGACAGCCCTTGAACTACAATCTATCCAAATATTGTATTGTTGAGGCCCGAAATAGTTAAATAATAGTCCCAAAAATTGAGAATATGTTGTGTTACTGGACTTGGAATGAATGTACAGTACAACACCATGGTTGAAATTTTGCCTTACTAAAGTAATGATATATAGATTATTAGCCCAAGTTATGTGAGAACAAGGCCCATCAATAAGTTCTGAAATAGATACACAGGTTATTGGCCCATCTCATTGGAGGACAGGAAACCCTAGCTCTAGCTGAGAGGGATATATATATAGCAATAGCACGCACCTTGTTCAGACCTCAGATTTGCTATGCTGAATGAAAAATCTCTTCTTTCAATTATTTTTCACACAGAAACAAGCACTTATACGCTAGAATTAACACAGATGTGTGTGTGAAGGAGGAGGCTGCGATGATGATGTTATAATTATAATCTCGTTAATCTGATTGATTACTGAAGATATAAATCTATTCCATTCTTAATCCTGAGCGCCTTCTCTTTCACCGCATCTCTACTCCTTTTTTTTCTTCCTATTTCTTTTTTTTGTATATATATACACTTCTGAAATTCTTTTTTTTTCTCTTTTATTTATTTTAAAGAAATTAATCTATGATGAATATTGATTATTCATAGTTTTGGTATATCTATATCTAATTTGCAGCATTTTGGTGCAAATTCCCCTCAATAAACTATGCCAATACCTTGGGTGACTGATTAATGTGACAACTGAAAAAATCTTCTTAAATTTTGGCGGAGTTGCATGTATGAATATGAATTGTCGGAGGCCAACTAGTCTAATAAGTAGTAAGTTTGAATAAAAATGAAGGATAATTATGAATTAATGAAAATTCAATTACTTATAAGCTCAAAAAGTTTACTCAATCCATCGCTTCTAGAAGATAGCTTTAGCTGACGATGAGGTTGGTTCCAAATAGTGGTGTACATAAACCTCCACAATTTGCTTAAGCCGCTCGAATCGCATAACCCGTTATTTTTCGGTTGGATGGTGAGTCTAATAATTTAAATCCGTCTAACCGCTTTTCGATTAGGTGGTGGGTCTAATAATTCAAATTCGCCTAATCGCAACTCGATATATATATTATTATTATTATTGTAATTGTAGTTATATAAATAAATTATACTCAATACAAATGTTATTTATATTATATAAGTTTTGCATATGTAAAAAAAAAAAAAAGTTCTACATATGTATCATATATATTTTTGTATTGAAGTAATATTTTACAAATTTTTGACAAATTATAAAATTATACTATATGATATATATTCATATGATTATATTATTTATTTGATAATGCATATTATTTTTCTCATCTATTATTTTAAAATCATTATGCATTAGTGTTGTAATATGTTATTATACTAGAGTAAATTCCCATATTCTTTATATCTTTTTTGTTATTCAATTAAAATTATGACTACAAATATATTATTTTGAAATCAAACCGACAATCCGCTTGTTATATAACCGCATTTATCTGACTCAAACCGTAAAATTTAAAAAAATAATTATAAATTTATTATTTATACTTTTACAAATCCGAATACTTGACCGTACAGCCTAGTTCCGAAGTTCATCTTCGCGTGGAATTGTATTGGTAGATCACAGGATTCTTCTTCGTCAGGAATACGAAAATTCAACAGCTACCTGCATTCTAGAATCAATTAACCCTCGAAATTGAAGCCAAATCGGTTGAGAAGTAATCAACTTTTTGACCCACGCCCAACAATTCAAAGACGGCTCTTCAATCCTAAATCGCCATCATCAGAGCAGATCAGATTACATTTGCTATTAATAACCAAAACCTTGCCTCAATCCAAGCTTTACACTTGACAAAACATTTTAGATCGATAAATCAATCATAAATCACTTAATTACAAATTAAGAGAGGAAATCGGAAGATATGGAGCCGTTGATGGAAGATGAAGAGTACAATTGGAGAGAAGTGAGTTTACCGGCGCTAATACCTCGCGTTCCGTCGCCGGAGCTCGACCGCGAAACCGGCGAGAGAAGAAGAAGGCGCGATATAATCATCGCCGTCGATCACGGCCCTAAGAGCAAGCACGCTTTCGATTGGGCCGTCACGCATCTCTGCCGCCTCGCCGACACCGTCCACCTTGTCCACGCCGTATCCAGTAATTATTCCCCAATTTCAATTGAGCTTTCCTGTTTTTAGGGTTTCTGACGGTGGATTGTTTAATTGTTGTGAAGGTTTTAAGAACAGCGTCGTGTATGAGATGTCTCAGGTTCTCATGGAGAAGCTTGCTGTCGAGGCTTTTGAAGTCGCTATGGTCAGTAATTCTACTTGTAAATTCTGATGAGGAAATCGGATTAAGATATTGCTGTATAGAATGCTACCTGAATGAGTTTAACTAAATTGCTGGTATATGATTAAATTGTGTCATTCCCCAGGTGTGGAAAAACCTAAAACAGAATCTTTTTCTTTTCTTTGTTTGCATATCATTGAGTTGATTGAGAGTGAAGCCTCTGTTTACTCTCCCGTTGGTCACATTTTAGCTAATATTTGTTCTTTATCGGCTAGCTTTACTTCTGTTTGTTTCGGTTTTACTCCTTGTGAGGCGAATGTTGTTGCCCACGCCCTCGCTAGCAAAGCGGCCTTGGCCAGTTCTGGCGACTTTGATTTTCCTGCTTTCCTATGTAATTGTATTCTGCTGGATTCGAGTAGTTCTGTTTAATTGCAAGTGTTCACGTTCATGTGGGCTTCTTTCTTCAATAAAAATAAAAAAGATCTAAATATAGTAATTGAAATTGAAGTTGTTCTCCTCCTAAGCTCATTTTAGTTACAAATTTAGTACATGCACCAGAGAATTCCATTTTAATTTTCTTTTAATATATACAACCAAAGCTATTCGTATTCAGTAATTTGCAATGAATTATAGGTAAGGACAAGGGCCAGAATTGTGGAAGGAGATGCGGGCAAGGCCATATGCAGGGAAGCTGAGAGATTGAAGCCTGCTGCGGTCGTAGTGGGCACTCGGGGCCGAAGCTTAATTCAAAGGTTTTTCTGTCTATATATATTTGTATTTATATATTTATTTATATACATGAGCTAACTTATTTCTTGTTATGTATTTATCTTTAGCATGATACAGGGTAGTGTAAGTGAATATGTCTTCCACAATTGTAAAACAGCGCCGGTTATTGTTGTTCCTGGGAAAGGTTAGATCTTGCACTTCTTAATTCTTTGTTTTCCCCCTAATTTTCATCTCATGTTACATTACAACAAAGCTTTTATTAAAACATCAATATTATCACATTTCAGATGCAGGGGAAGGATCTGTTTTATGATCGAGCAGAACTCGAGCGTATTCTACAGCGTGTACAATAAGCCATATACCTTCTGCTATATACACTATTGTCTTAAATTGGTTGTTATCTTTATATATTTAATGTTGTAATGTAATTACATTAGAGTATGATTGATCTTGTTATAGTTTGCTATGTAGCCATATTATTGTAAGAATTACCTTTTACTTTTCTGTAATAATTGCTGCCCTTTTTAGTACGCTTGAACTCTCGTTTTCACTTTTCAGAGTATATATATTTTGTTTATCCGTGGGTTTTTACCAGGCTATCACCTTTTTTATGGAGATCATTTTGTGCAGAAAATTTAACACATAAGATATTTTTCACTTTTGTACAGATATACATTCATATATAGCTTTGTCTTTTCCCTTTTACCATAGATTCTTGTTTGTTTTATTGTTTTTAACTTTTACCTGTATCTAAGCCTGATTGATCCTGACCTATTTCACATTTCCTGACCTCATTGCCCCATAGAGGTACGAAAATCTGGTTAATATTTCAGACCAATTTAACAGGATTTCTTCTTAATATGCATCCTTTTATTATAAATACTAGGCATTAAACTAAATTTTGTTTAGGGGAAATTCCCAATAACTCCCCAAGCGTAAAGTGAAATTCCACCCCCCAATTTTGAAAAAGTTCCCTTTCACTCTACAAGTCAAAAATAAAATTGTCACTCCCCAAAAACAGTAAATGTTGTATTAGAATTCAGGAATCACGTACTTAGATCCCAAAATGATGTATTTTTTCCCCAAATGATGTATATGGCCCCAAATACATCATATTGCGAAATAAATACATCATTTTGGGATCTGAGTACGTGATTCCTGAAATCTGATACAATATTCACTGTTTTTAAGGAGTGAAAATGAATTTTGTTTTTGATTTGGGGAGTGAACGGAAACTTTTTCAAAATTGGGAAATGAAAAGGAATTTTTTCAAACTTTTTGGTACTATTTGTTTAAAAACTTATGGGAATGAAATTAACAAAGTAGGAGGAGTTGATGAATTTACATAATCTAAAACTTTATGGTACCAAACTTATAATTTGGTTGTACTCCATTGACACACACAGCTAAGAGAATCTTGTTGGTTTCTCAGCTTTTAGTATTGGAACAGTAACATGTCAACATTCAGAAAAGAAATTTGATGGACTATGGAAAGCTGGGAGACCCCATGAGAGTGAAATTGCACAACTCTTTCTCTCTATCTCTATATATATAAATATATATATATATACTAACAACTCCACACACTCAAATACGTGTGTAAATAAAAAAAAAATTGTGAACCAATAAAAATTAAGATTTAATTTTTATATGTTTAAAATCAATTAATTTTGTACTTTGATATTTTTAAAAAATTATTAAAACAAAACTAAAAAGAAATTTAGAGTCCAAGAAAATAACTTGAGAACGATTGGTGTTGTATGTTGGGTGATTTGTTTTCAAAAATAAAAAAAAAGAAAATAAATGGAGAACCCATGATCTACGTGGATGGTTTCTTTTCTAAAGTAAAAAAACAAAAAATAAAAATAAAAAGTCCAAGAGACCAAACTTGGTCATGTCGCTTAATAATATAGTATATATATATATATATATGAATATAATTGAGTGAAATACAAATAGTGTAAAAATCTTTATATTGGTGTCCATTGGGCAAAGAGAATGAAGGAGTTTATGGTAATAGATGATGATGATGAGGGGAGGTCCAGGCTTTAGGCTTTTATCACATGGGCTGAAAATGAAGGTGCTATTGGGTATTGGGTATCCTTTTGAGGTCCCAAGCACAAAGAACATAGTGTGTAAATTTGTAGGATACAGCTCTCATTTCTCAATTTAGTTGGATAGCCTAACCCTTTTCATTTAAAAGCAAGAATCTTCCTATATATGATGCTTGAAAAAGCTTTGCTTCTCTTTTCACAACTCCTAAGATAGATAGGTAGGGGGATGTTTGTTTTTTCAGATTTATATATATAGATACATTCAACTTTCTCGTTTTCCTTTTTATTCTGATTTTATAGTTCATTTATTTGAGTTCGAATCGGATTGGATCGCATAGGTATAAATCATCATCTAAGTATAAAATAATTTTCCGTAATGATAGTTGTGTTCCTGACCTTTGGGACGTATCCATATCGCAGAACACGATAGATTTTATTGTTTTGAGCGTTTTTCATCCTCAAAGTTCATATTATAGTTAAGAATAAAGTTCCTATACTGTAAATTATGAGAATTGAACCTTGCACCTTGTAACAGTTCTGGTCCTCCAAAAAAATTGAGGTACACCCTACGGGGCAAGTGATATATTGTCTAAAACTATAGTAGGGGAAAATTGCATTTTCTGACTTTAGTGGTGGATTATATTTTGAGATGTTAAAAATAACAATTGTGAGTGAATATCTTTGTTAAATAGTACAACGTAACTCTTTCAAGAACAAAACAGATGAATGCACTCTTATATTCGAATTTCTGATTGAATTAATACCCTGTTTTAATATGCAAAAATAATTAAAGTTTTCACAAAGTTCTAAGTATGTAGCATGGGCATAGGATATGCCTAATGTTGGGAACATAATTCTGTCAATATATTCACTTGTTTCCCCTGTTATAATTACTGCCAAATATCTTTTCCTGCAGACGAGTAAAGGGCTACTTCCTTTTCCGTTCATAATATTCATCATTGAAACACTCCAATTCTTGACCCATTTTGGTCAACCTGTATTATCATTTTCTTGGAACATAGTCGCAGAATACATCATCATAACCGAGATATATCATTTTTAATAATTGGGATAATATTATTTCAATTTGTCACTTCATTGGTGTGAAGGGAATTTCTTTTTTATGTTAATTGGGTTTGGGATGGGATCGTTGGATTTGACTAATAAAATACATGAATCAAATGTTAATATTATTATATTATTTTTTTAATAATAGAAATAGAAATATTTATATTAAATGTATATGGCATCTTCTAAACAGGTATCTAAGTGTGATAGCGTGCATGTGCATGCTTGTCTAAAGAATGTTTAGTTGGTAAAGCGTGGGTCGTCTATGTAACAATTATGTCCTTAACTTTTTATTTAATTTAAAATTTTGGATATGGTTTATTAGGTTTAATTGCATGAGATTAGTTAAGACGTAGCAATAAAATAAGACTTATCAGCTCTACTATATATATATAAAGTCAAATATATTATATATAAGGAGTATTTGAAAACTTACTTAAAGAACAAAAGTGAAAGTTGTAAAAGTTTTTAATGATAAAAAAAATAAAAATAGAATAATAATTAGTTGAGTGTTAAAAAAATTGATGTTCAATTTTAGTTTTTATTAATTTATCGTAAAATATTTTAAATTATTTTGGTCAATTGTATATGATTTAAATAATATATTAATATAAAAATGGTTTAAAATTATATACGATTAGTATGTATAATAAATGAAATATATTTAAATAATTAAGCAAAATAAAACAAAAAGATTGAAAATTAATAATTTCATAAAGTTAAGAAAATAGAAAAATGACGATAGTATAAACTCTAGATCTCAATTTGGATATAAAAAATCAATTTAGAAATATAAATATTTTGATAAGAATAATATTGTTTAGAAATCAATTGATTATACAAAATCATACGATCTACAAGCAAAATTCAAAAACATGTCTTTATATGTTTTTAGATTTTAACTTAATTTTACTTAAGAATAAGAGGAATTAGTTTTTCCAACGCTAAAATACTATTAAAAAATAAGCATACTTATTCATAAACACTTAATTATCGATTTTGCAAACACCCCTAATCACTTCAAAATTTTGATTCTAGTTTCTCAAGGTAAAAATTTTGTGGCTCAGCAAGTTTAAAAATGATCGAAAACATAGTAAGGATGAAATAAAAATGTAACCCTTCACCAACCAAGTTATGTTGTAAAGAGAAAACTGAAAAGATGAATTTCCCAGTAAACTGTAAACAAAAAGGTAATAGTATATCTGAACCTGAAGAAACTACATTGTATTTGACTATACAACAGGCTATTATTATTATTATTATTATTATTATTATTATTATTATTATTAAGAGGAAGCCTCTGCAGATATTTATAATTATAAGAAACCCCACAACAAAAGAAATTAAGACTGGATGGGACAGGTGAGATGGAATCAAATTAAATAGAAAATTTCCCTTTATTTTCTATATATTTATGAGGGCATGATAAATAAATGTGCAAGTCTCATTCACTACGGAACAATCTATGTTTTAGTGGTTCTTCTTATCCTTCATAATATTTCTATTTTAATTGGTGGATATATACGAATTATGAAAGGAAACTTTAATGGATATTATGCGACAGTAACAGAAAGACTCAACAAAAACATTCATAATAAAGCGAAAAATTAAGCCGCTAGAAAAAACATACATGAAATACTTAATACTTCAAACATACATATGTCCAACAGTACGTATTCTTAGGTAATCATAAGGAACCTCCACATCAATAGACGTAACTTCATACAAACTTTAGGGCTTGGGCTACAATCTCTCGACATTACCATTACCATACTAATCATAATCGTTTATAATATTTCTGCATCGTAGTATACATAAAAGCACATTGTACTAAATGTAGTTTCGATATCATTAAAAAATAAGATCAGGTTCAGGTTCGAGATCAGCACACTTAAATAGGTCTCCTTCCAAGAATTTTGTACATTTCATCGCAGCGATCTCACATCTCCATCTTCACATTACCCGATTCCAGGAAACCTGGAAAGAAGAAAAAAACCCACAATTTCAAAACTCTTTAACATTAGAAGTAATTAATTTGAATTCCAGAGATTCAGTTTTACAGTATTTATTGCATGTATTTATTTAGTTTGGGAAGTACTGACATCGGAAATGCCCACTTTCTGTCATTACAATTGGAAAAAGATACCCTATAAGCCACTCCAATTTCTCAGGACCACTTATGAAAAACTGTAATTGTCCTTCTTAAGGTTCTTTAATTAAATTTTCATGGCCCTCATCAGAAAAATATGCAGATAATATCTGCTACAACTAATTTTGTGATAAAAACATTAAATTCAGGGAAAAAAGACATAATTTTTACCTGTAAATGGCTGAGAAATAAATGGAGTTGATCTCCCCTGTTGATACTCCATGCTATAGAGATTCTGCAGTTCATCTTCCCAAGTTAGCTGCTGCTGAATTTGCTGCAACATTCAAACTTCTTTTATCACAGAAAAGAAAAACAAAAAAGCTGCTAAGAGCTGGAATCGAGGCGCTTTTAGCTTATTTCAGCTTAAGAAGAAAAGCAGAAGCCAAAAGCTGGAAATTAGTGAGAAGAACTTACATTCACATTGGGTGATTCAAGAAAGTTGTGCACAGGGGCGCTTGTGGTTCTCCTAAGTGTAGCATCCATTGGAATTGGATTGTCACCAACAAGTTCAAGGTTTGAACCCAGAATTCCATGTCCTAATGCAGTGTACTGAAGGTTAACCATATCAGACGACGTCCCGATTGCCGGAATGTTGGCCGTCATCGCCGGAAAAACATACAATATAATTAGCTGAGTATATCTTAAGTGTGTCATACAAAACAGCTTAATAAAGACGAATTTATGAGTATAAAATATATTAATTACCTCCTTAAGCAGATAGTTATCGATGTCAAGGTCAAGTCTTGGGTTAACTGTAGCAAGTTTCATGGACAGAAACTGTAAAGAAAAGGATCAAGTTTATTCATTTATAGTTGCTCTTATGTGTATATATATGAAAGAAGAATTATTCAAGAAAAATTGCAAATCTTGTGTTTTAAATTGTAATTTGTACCTCAACTTGTCTCTGAAGAGATTGGACATAATTGATAATCTCATCCAGCATTCCAGCTTTCCCAGTGATCTTATTACAGCCCGGGACCAAATCCTGCAAGTACTTCATCCTTTCACTTATTTTCTCCCTCCTCACCTAAAATATAAAAATTTCATCCATCAAAACACATAATTTGCAGAAAAGAAAAAAAGAGCAAAATTCAACTTAGATAAATATTTATTAATGCTTCAAAGTTCTTACTCTTTCAGCCAAGCTGTGGCTATCAGTAGCTTGACCACGACGGGCCCGAACATGGATATAGTCGGGCTTCGGGATTTCAGCGGGCTTTTTGTTGTTAGCAGCGGGCTTTTTGTTGTTGTTTGTATTAGTGCTCGCAGTAGTTGTGCTGCTCTTGCTGTTGCTGTTTTGCTCTGTCATTTTTGAGTCCTCTTCCACACTCGCTTTCTTCTTCTTCTTCTCCTCAGATTTTTCCTCAGGAATTGGCTGAATGTATACACAAATTAATTTCAACAAAATCTTTAAATTATTCTTAAATTAGTAAATGTCAAAACAGAGCAATTTTCTGGGAACGTATTCATCAAAAAAACACAAGTGATTAATTTCTGGAAAAGTCGAGACAAGAATTTCGTTTTCTTTTTAATCTTTATAGTAAATTTAGTTACCGGATTTGGACAATCATGCGTATACGTTTGACTTATACAAACCCCTCTAAGTTCCAACAGTTTGTAGCAAAATCATAGGTTCATCATTATATTGAACGGATATATTTCACAAGTACAACAAATTATAAGAAATGGGATATTTATAAATTATAACTCACCTTAAGGGTTTGTGTTTTCTCAGCTTTCCTCTTCTTGGAACACTCTTTTCCGGCGACGGGGGCGGCGCCGCCGGAGCCGTGAGCAACTTCTTTCCCCTTATTCACCGCCGCCACCGCATTCGGCGGCGAACTAAAACTCCTGGCAATCCCATACCCCATTTCAAAGCCGGAGCCATTCCCGAAGCTGAGAACTCCCCTGTAGTCATTATTCCACCCGTTTCCCACTTCCGGGTCCGGTTTCATGGCGGCGGCGGCCACAAGCATCTCGCCGATACCCTGATCGCGGCCCAAACCCGCCGGAAAAACACCATGACTCTCGTTGAAGTACTCTGCAACAGGCTCCTGCTGCGGCCACTTCTGACGCGAACGCTGTCGCTCAAGCACCGTCATTTCGGCGGCGTTACCCGCGTCCATGTTCACGGCGGAGCGCAACATCATTTCCGGCAAACGACCACGATTCATCAGCGAAGGAAAATGTTCGAGTTTGGTGAATATCTTCTGTGAGGTAGTGGAGAAATGTGTGATGGATGTTGTGAAGGAAAAATATTGGGGATTATATAAGATTTGTGGGAGGAGAGAAATAGAGAAAAGAAGCAGTTAGGCAAAAACTGAAAAGTGATAACTTTAAAAGGGGGGTGAGAGTAAGGGGGAGTGTGCGGTATGATTTATATAATTGAAAGAAAAGTGGCCGGAAAGTCTGACAAGGACTGCCGGAAAGTCTGACAGGAGTCGCCGGAATAAATATAAGTGGGGGCAGAGAAGGGAAGCATGGAATGTAACCACAAGCAGAAGCCATGGAGAGTGGGGCCGAGTAGACATGACTAGCCACGTGGGACTGTCTGAAGGGCCAGGCCCAAAATCAGGTTATTTGGCCTAGGGAAATTGACGTATGTGAGATTATCACATGTATATTTGGTACGCCTTTCAGTAGTAGACAATTTTCCCTTTTTATTTTTCGATTTCGTTTTGAGAAATTATGAATATATTTTTCGATTAATCATGGGAATTATTTCTTTTCATGCGTACATGGCATATCTCCTAACTCGGGATCCCTTCACAATGAATTAAGCTCGATGGTTTTAGGCTATGTGGTTTCAACTTTATGATTGTGGAAATGGTAACAATGTAATTGAGGTGGAGTGTGATTCGAATTGTTCACAGTGAATTTTATGAAAAGTATCAATATCATGGAATATCTTTTGGGGTGATTGTCGAAAATTAGCATAAATTGCTAAGGAAACCGTAATATTGTAGTCTTAAACATATTAAAAGATCGGACAATGATCTGGTCGACACCCTAGTCAAAATGGGCCGACGGACGAAGGAAGAAAAATTTGTCTCAACGGGAGGCAAGTCCTGACGCCCAAGCCGAGATGGGCCGATGGATGAAGGAAGAAAGAATTGTCTCAACACGAGGTCTTGATGACGCCCAAGTCGTGATGGGCCGACTGATGAAGGAAGAAAGAATTGTCTCAACGGGAGGGTCTCGAGTTTGAGAAAAACTTTGTCAACAATTAATGTTTATTACAATTAAGTTGTTACCAAAATAATGTAATTACAAAAATGATTTGAATGAAGTTGCTTAAAAAGGAATCTTTGATAATTTATTTATTTTTATAGCAAATCCAAAGAAGTATACATATGTATTCCAATTAAACATATTTAGACGTTGAATTAACTTGGTATGTTTTTACAAATGCAAATCTTTATAAAGAAAAATTAAATACTAACATTTGTTGCATAAAAAATATTATTATCTCGGGATCCGAATGTGAGTAAGGTTGCAAAAGAAACATGATTTGAAACCTCGGTTGTGTCATACGAGTCTAGACAAAAGGCAAAACCTAATTATCTTCTTAGGTATAATGATTTAGAGCCTCAAATTAATCATGAAAAAAGAAAGAAATAAATAAAATTTTAAAGTGTGAGCTGTGAATAGGCAAGATTTAAAGGCTGAAATTTCTGACCTAATCGAAATCTGGAAAAAATTACAAGTTTACTGTTCACCGAAACTATAGAGTTGTAGGTACGTAGCCATGAAGGTATATATATTAGTTATATTTATTAATTTCTTCACTCTTGTCTTTCAGTATCCTAAGTTTATTGGCAGCTTTGCACGTGTTGACCGCTACTAAACTTGCCTAATTATTTTGTTGCTTGCTGACATCCGCGATATTGGAACTCGAAAGAGGAGAGAAAAGAGCACAAAATGCGGGATTCGTTATTCAATATGACGTTATTACTAAAATTATTATTTGATCGCGATATATTGAAAATCATACTTCAAACCAAAGTAACGTATTTGTACGTAAGTCCCTTGAATATTATGATAGTATAGTGTGAACTAGATGGGGTTTTACACTTAAAACTGAAATAACATATTTACACGTCGTTCTAATATCGTTAATAGTATATCGTACAACTAGATCGAACGTTATACACTTAAAATCGAAATAACATATATACATGATTCACTTTGATGATATTGTGATAGTATATAGTAAAACTAAATCGAACATCACACGCTTAGAGTCGAAATAACACATCTGCGCGTGATTCGGTCTGGTATCATGGTAGTATATCGTGACAGTTGCGGAGAATAGAATCAATATATTTGCACGTGACTCACTACTAGATCGACTATCACAAACTTAGAATTGAAGTAGCATATCTTCATGTGATTCGTTCTTATATCGTTATATTCACGTAGAATAGAATCTGTATATCTGTACAAGACTTACCAATTTCTCGTCTTTAAGCACAAAACATTACCAACATAGAATCCCGTGCAACAGGCGCTTTCTCTGCATCAACAGACTCAAGGTATACCATTGAGTCTATGTGGGACTTATCAACGTGATTCGTTCTAATATTGTTACATTCACGTAGAATGGAATCACTATATCTGTGTGGGGCTTATCAATTTCTCGTCCTTAACCACAAAACATTACCAATATAGAATCCCACGCAACGGGTGCTTTCACTACACCAATTGAGTTAAGGTCGCGATCTTCTTCTAGCTCCACTATGGTTGAGCAGAAGTTTTCTAGGATCTGATATAAGATAGTCGGATGTGGAGAGATAAATAGATTAGTCGCATAAAATCGAATTAATGAATTTGTGCCCGACTCTGACATCATGATAATCGCATGTGAAGACATAAACGTAGAGCATGTATAACCAGTTTTGATATTATATTGAATAATTTATTTTGTCTAATTCATTCCAAAAACTAGCTTGTTAAATGAAAAAAAGATTATCACGCCATTATATATTAAAATTTACATTTTTAACTGTCGATATGGGATTACATTTAACTGTTATTATTATTTGTTATTAGGTAACTTGGCTTGATTCTCCTTATATACCACCTTGTGAAAACAAATAAAAAAAATTGAGCGGTTTAATTTAGGGATTAAAAAGGCGCATAGTGGATGATGTAGAATAGAATTAGTATATATGTACGTAATCACGTAGAACAGTTGTTCTCACGTGAAAAAAATTGCGCGCATATATCGTGATAGTGACCTAAAATAAAATCACTATATATGTTCGTAATCACATAAAATAGTTACTCACGTGAGAAACATCGTGACAAAAATAGTCGCTTGGAATAGAATTAAAATAATTACTCTTGCGTAAGAAAAATCATGCACAAATATCATGATAGCCGCGCAGAATATATTATAACAGTTGGTCTTACGTGAGAAAATTCATGCACAGACGTAGAATAAATTATATAGTTGGTCTTACGTGAGAAAATCATGCGCAGATATTGTGATAGGGACGTAGGACAGTCTCAATAAGTCTGCATGTTATCACGTAAAATAATTATTCTCGTGTGAGAAAAATATAATTGCTTGGAATAAAATTACTCTCACGTGAGAAAAACCATGTGCAGATATCATGATAGTCGTATAGAATAAAATGACTATATCTGCGTGAAATCACGTAAAATAATTACTTTCACGTGAGAAAGATATTCGGTAGAATAGAATTACGACAAGATCAAAATCAACGCTAATGTCATGATCGTCGCGTGTGGAGAAACATATGTAAAATAAAATCTACTCTACTCCTAGATTAGGTAATTTATTTTATCAAATTCACTCTAGAATCTAATCCAAAAAGGCAAAGGTATGAAATTATTATAAATTGAATACCATATTTGTAAATTTCAATACGAAATTTAACCGTTATTATTATTTGTTATTAGGTAACTTGGCTTGATTCTCCTTATATTACCACTTTGTGAAAACAAATAAAAAACCAAATATAGAAAGAGTGATTTAATTAAAGAAAGGGATTAAAAGGCGCAAAGTGGATAGTGTTAACTTTCTATAATTAAGGTAGCCAAGGAAGTGGTGAAAAGCCTAAAATAAGTTATATATCTTGGATAGAAAGGGAGAGGGAGAGGGAGAGTTGGGCAAATTGACTGCAGGACCACGCCCACAATTCATTTTCTAACACAATCCTTGTCAAAAGACAAACATAATCTAGTCTCTAGATTTCATTTCATTTTCAGATAATAACCTTTATTTATTTATTTACCTTTTTTTATTTGAGGATAATATCATTTATTTATTTATTTACCTTTTTTTTATTTGAGGATGATATGATATTATGACTCCAATATTTATCATATTTCTCCATGTTGCAATCTTCTTTATCCGCCACTGATTCTCTCTCTCTGTATATATATATTTTATTATTTTGAATTTCTCAAAGATCAAATTAAGTTGAATTTAAACTACAAAAAAATATTATTACATCGTACTAGTATAGGTCAGTGATCCGGCTCAAAATTGGTTTAGCTGATATGGGGGTCTAGCTGACAATCTTGGCTTGATCAGTCAAGAATTTGTATTTGTGGGCCCTTTCTCGACCTGAAAACATTAAGCAAACGTGAGCTCAATGCCAACTTGGGGGACTTGGGGTTGGGCCCAAGTTTGGCACTCTGACGCTCAAGTCAGTATTGAGGTTGTTTTTAGAGAGAGAAATAAAGCTGCGAAGGCTATTAATTGCTCTTGAATGCTTACCCACTACTGTTGAAATGAGGAGTATTTATAGTGTCGATGGAAAAATACAGGGGTGCGTGTTTGCAGCCTTGCATTTAATGCGGCCGAGCGCCTTTCCTGATAAAGAAAGGGTCGACCACCAATACTGACTTGAGCACTTAATGCCTTCCTTGCTTTATTTCTCTCACTAGAATCGACCACCAATACTGACTTGAGCGTCGGAGTGCCAAACTTGGGCAAAACCTTAAGTCCCCCAAGTTGGCCCTAAACTCACGTTTGCTAAGTATTTTCAGGTCGAGTTAGAACCCACAATACAAATTCTTGACTGGTCAAGCCGAAGTTGCCAATTAGACCCATACGTCAGATAAACCAATTTCAACCCGGATCAGTCGGAATAACATGAATTTCATTAAAAACCAATTCAATTGTAACAGAAATTGTCCTCGTGGTGATTAGAGATTAATTTGTCGATACGCCTTTAAATTAAACAAAATCTTCCTCATAATTTTTACTACAATTGTTCCACTAATTGATACAATAAAAACAATTTAAATATATATTTTACCATCTTGAATCGTCGACCTATAATGGAACAAGTATTCTACTTTGTCGATGTGAGCTGTGAGGAGTCTTCCGTATCGAGATCAAACTCACTCCAGTATGGCGTACAAAGTATAAAGTTCGATCCAGTGGGAGAACGACAACAAAAATTACAATAGGGGGAGGAAGAGGTGAAAACGAAGTTACCTAAATTATACATACATATATATATGTATATGTATATATATATGTGTGTGTATTTGGCATATTATGACCAAATTTGCCAGGTTAAGAAAATGACGGGACTTATTAAACAAATGACAATTAATAATTAAGATGTGAAGAACATAAGCATCTTCCTGTCGTCGCAATTGGACTTACATCTGACCTATCGTACTTTGTTATCGTTGGAAATCACTATCAGACATGATTAGGGTTTTGAATATTCTCAAATCCAAGGACGACAATAATAAGTTGATATTTGGAAGTGCCTAATTAATCAATGTATTTTATTCTACATTTCGCTTCCTCACGACAAGATAGATATATATATAAATATACATGTGTATATTCGTATATATGTATGTATTCTACTGTACGTATGCCTTGTAGTTTAGGTCATTTGTTAGCTAGCTAAGTTTTGTATAGTGACTTGACACAAGCCTCATAGTTGATATATCATGCATGGCTAACTTTTGCATAGTGAAACTGATGACGACCTTACATGAAATTCAGCTCAAACCCAAGGCATCTTTTTGCTCACAAGGATCAAACCCGGCCCGATATATTCACGCGATCGAGTACGTCGTTTTCTCTCCCCACTCTCTGAGTTTGTGTGACAGAAATCCAAAGAGCGATGGTTCAATAATGCAATCCGAATACTATTATATTTTGTGTTAGAATGACAATATATATACCGTATGTGTTTGTTATATCCATGATCAGCAGCCGAGATAGTTAAAGAGAATAAAAATATTAAAATTTGTGCTGAAAAATTGATATAGCGATGGACCAGCAATGCAATATTCCCAATCTTAAAAAATACGAGATATTGATCGCAATTGACATAATTAACGAGATCAAAGAGTAGTTTATACGATGTAAAAAAAATCTAAAATATATGGTGATGATCTACTTGATTAATTCTCATCATAATTTTTATATAATATAAGAATCATTTCAAATATGTTAGTGATGGTATATTTGAACGGTAAACTTTATAATGAACATGACAGTGAGTAATGGTGGACAAATGACGATGATGAGGCTGAGGCACGTCCCAATGACAAGACTATATCTTATAATTATAACTAAAATTGAATATTAATCAAGATTTACTATTTTTAAGGTTCAATAATAATTATGCTGGTTGTTGTTGTCTTTTAATTTACGTCATAATTAAGAATAATTTAAATTAAAAAAAGAAAAGGTAAGTGATATTGCGAACCATTGGCGTGCCATGAAACATGACCCTTCCCAAAAACCAAATGGCAAATGGGACATGTCCTTATCTCTATTCTTACATCACTTTCTATGTGGGCTAATGTCACAAAGATAAATATTAATAATCCATTTAAAATTATTTTATAAATTTATTTATTTATTTTTCTTTCTTTTCTGGGCTCAAATTCTTCCCATCTTTGTGCTTTTATTACCCTAAAGCCAAGTACATTGCACCAATAATGAACGGTGCCGCCGTATACCACATTCTATGTTGCACATGGTTAGAGACGTAATGATACGGATATGACGATACGATTTTCTTTTTTTGTAAATTTTTCATGTGAGAAGTGTCCGACAAGATTTTCTATATAACACGATATGACAAAATAATATTTTTAAAAGTGATGGTGCATTGAAGCCAACATTATATTATATAATTATACTTCCATCCCATGCATGATATTAATTTTTAGGATTTAATTTTATATGTGCGTGTACTACGAACCATAACCCCACAGAATATTGAGTCCATTTCGTGGAAGACTATAATTCCTGTGGGAAATCATTATTAGTAACAATTTTCAAAATTACAAAGATTACCTCGTATAACAACATTTATGGGTTTTTAACTTTTTATTTATTGATGTGTATATTAAATATGGATTTTCTTTTCTAATTTCTTTTGTCAATATTTTCACAAGTTGCGAGTGCTGACAGCTACGTGATTATCGAACAATTTCCATTTGCAGAAGGTGGATTTAGGTCAATTAATTGCAAATATTACCGAGATTTTGATATATCAAAATAATCTGATATATTAAATATCTTATCTTTTATATATATATATATATAGGTTGAAGGATGAAATATAATAAAAAAAAAAGTGATGGGGGTGATAAGGGAGCCAATGAAATATAGCATGTTAGCAGCAGATCCAAAGTTCCTAACTTTCTAAAATTAAGATTATTTCATCACACCCAAGAAAAACTGGTATTTATTACGCATATACATACTCTCTCTCATGTTATTTTATCTTTGTATCCTCAGAAAATCTTTGTTTTTATTTTTTATTTTAAATAAAATCTTTGTTTTCTTGTACTGATCTAGTATCAGAAGAAATATACAATATATATTTTGTTGCGTGAATTTCATGTCTTATTGTATTATCGCTTGATTTGGACTTTGTTTCGCTTAAAGTAACACTTCTATGAAATCTAGAAGGATTAATCCCAATTTAATATATATTCAACTAATCATTCCCATATAAAAGCTGCTTTTGTCCTGTGTTCTTATTAATCTCTATAATCCCTTAAAAAGTTGAAGTAAATTTTATAGTCAAATTTCGTAGTTCAACTGTTTAATACGGTCTCCAAATCATCCAACAAATTAATATTCAAAACTATTAAATCACATATTGACTCAGAAATATTTTCTTGCAAAGTGATGGACTATGATTTTAATTTGAATTCCACGGTTGGCTTTCGTCAAATCATGCAATATTATCTCATTCCAATTTGCTATCACGCAATTGTTATTGTTTAACGTCCGGTCTCTTATTAATTTAATCGAATATTTGATATTTGAGTATTTTTAGTAGAGATGACGCTACATCTTAACTTTAATTCGAATCAGATCCAAAAAAAATATATAGAAAGAAAAAATACGTTCATCCCGCAATTATACTCGATCGAAAAAAATACTTTATTAATAAATAGTGTTTAAATATTAAAGAATTAGAATTTTATAATACTAGTAAGCTACTATATAATAAAACATACTTCCATTTCTAACATGGGTCTAGCTACTTAGAGGGTTTCATATTAAAATACATTTATAAATTTTAAATTATGGGTGTGCGGCGCTTTCTCGAACTAATGTTTTAAATTCACCTACAACAGCTTTTCATCATTTCCAATCATGCATATGAGTTACTCTGTATATTAGTATATTACCCATAATTATAATCTGTGTGCGATATTTTTTCTGCTATAATATAACCTTTTTCCCCCTGTTTTTCATGAAAAAACTAACACCTCCGGTCGGATGAATGGAGGACCGATTCTAAAATTTAGAGCTACCACTTGAATTTGAAATAATTCTATAATTAATTAAAATGGAATATAAAAGATAATTTTAAAATTTTAAATCAAAGAAAAATAATTTCACCTAGTTTAATGATAAAAGTTCAGATAAACCTGTATTTTCATTTTTTTTGTTGAATTTAATTAATTAAAAATGAAATCAGAAATAGTTGGTTCATGTGAATCAGTGTTGTAGATACGTCCTCTAATGACTCAATTCCCAAGATTCAACCGAGTTGCCGACCTTTTCCAGAATGTCCAATGTAATAGCATATAGTAACAACTTATATTTTTTATTGTTATAAACTTATAATCTTATTATTATTATTTTTTTTTAATTTCATCTTATAGCTGAAGTACACAGAAACAAAAAGATTATTACTTTAATCGTACGGATAGTTAATATAAAGACATCGGTAAGTGCACAAGCTTTCTTTAATTCATTAAAGTCTAAATAATGTCTTTGTATCACTTTTCTGTTTTTCAAATAATATAACTCACAACCTAGCAAGAATAGTTGAAAGCATTTAAGATTTAAAACTGTCATTATCAAATAGATTCAGCCTATTAAATAATTATATGTATATATATGATGAGACCTCACCCTTTAAAGAACACGTGATCAGTTCACAACGTATAAGGATGTATTTACTTTGTGCTCTTAAAGTTCCATGGTAATAAGAGTTCGAGTAGCAAAAACGACCCCAAACGGTAGGATTCTGTGTACGGACCCAAAAGTAAGCATTCTGCGTATGGCTAACAAACACGAGTACATAATCTAAGAATAAATCTAATTAAGATAAGAAAATACGTGATTATAAAGAACTAAATTATAATTGAACTCCTTTACTATAAAATAGGATATTAGGTCAAATAGAGACCAGAGATCACGAAGAGAGAAAAAGAAAAAAAAAATTAACTTCAACAAATACTCCTATGTATATGTTTACCAAACACACACTATTAAATAAAATTAAGTTCTAAAATTGGAACTCCTATTAAATAATTAATATACCTAACTCCTCACAAGTCACATCAAGTTAGATGCACTCCTCATAATATACAATTTAACAAAAATAGTCCATCTTAATATATATCATAAAATAATCTGATAATTTCATTCCTTGTTAGGGTTTCTTCATGTGGTCAGCTTACTGTAATAACAATTAATCCAGGAAAGCAAATTTATTGCTTAAAATAAAGATGGCAAGTTTCAGAAAGTTGCTGTTGTGGATAGACCTAAACTGGGCCTCACTCTCACCCAACCCACCTCTCTTTTTTTTTTTCCAGCTGTTGATTTCAAATATTAGGCCTCTTTTCATATTTGGGTAGGCCCATTAAAGAGACAAACACTACACACTAAGCATAAAAGTTATCCATTTTTAAAAAATTAAAAACTGTTTTTAAAAAATATAATTTGGCAAATGAAGCTTTCTAGACTTGTGAGTTTACTAGGTTAGACCTATCTTATCTTAATGTGTGAACAGAGACAAGATTTTGGCATAAAACTTTACCTGCTTTTGCAAATTCTTTTGCTTTCCCAAACTTTCCTTAAAGACTCCAAACCTTTTCTCCACTTTTATGAGATGTGGTTCTCCCTCATAAATTTGAGGTGGAACTACACCTTATGTTGACGTCGGATTGTGTATCAGTCGCGATGAAACTCCCTTTCAGTTAAATGCTAGTTTCAAATTATAATTGATGACACGATACTAAGAAGTAATCGAATTTATTCAATTTGACTCAGATACTGATGTTGTCTCTCTCAATAGAGAGTTTTAAACTTTGTTTTTGGATATATATACTTTAAAATTTTCTATGGTCTACCCAATTGTTCCTTCAATATTCGAAAGACTTAATATTAGTAAGAAAATATGTCATTATAATTAGCCTTGGATGTTCTGATTTTAACTGAAACTAGAACTTAAATTATTTCTCCGAATTTTACATTGCAACAATCGAGCTTATAATTAATTCGACTAAACGGCATATATTTGAAAAGAATGAATACATAGAAATTAATAATAAACACTTACATTATGAAACAAATGAGTTGACATATACAAAGAAATCAAGTTGTGGATATAATTGTCCCGCGAACATTGAACATATCCACCACCCAAAAAGACACAAACCTTAGGCCACTATTAATACGTTATGAGACTTTTAAAATTATTTTATATCATCTTTAATAAACAATAAAGCGAAATATTTACGACAGCTTAATTAAAAATTGAATAAGAAAATAAAAAACGGACAACTTTGTTTAATATTGGACTACATTTTTACAAGACCATACGGATTTGTCCCAAAAATGTCGAGCTACGAGATCATTCATGCATTGCTACGTAGAGATTTTGTAGTTATAATGACCAGGGATGGAGCCAGGATTTTAGGGAATGGGGGCAAAAATTTAAAATATATATAATATTTTTAAAAAATAAAAATTATTTTATTAAAAATAAAAATATTATTCCATTCGATATATATAAATAAAACAAGATTAACTTAAGACTTTAACTTATTATTTTATCTTTGAAGTATATGTGCATTATCATGAATTGTTGAACTCTCAATAATAGGTACATTAACTAGGTTTTTTTCTAATTTTGGTGCCTTTTTTTGGTATGTTGTATTTTTTGTGTATTTTTTTTTTTGT
>JBBMKE010000011.1:19061291-19072234 GCA_037834125.1 Lippia alba | reverse complement strand
AGGATTAATTAATATTTAATTAGGTGGTTATATAATTAATATATAATTCACTTAATTAATTAGAAAATAGGGATTTTTTAGTTTTAGAAAAAAGGGTTTTTCTATAAGATATTTTCTTGAGTATTTAGCGAAATACTGTCGGAGCCCACTCTCCAAAGTCTTAAACAGGGATATTGCAGGAAAGCTCTGCCCGTTTCACGAGAAACAAATGAGGAGCTGGAAAAGTGTCGTTGGTAGCTTTTGCAGTACGGTAATACCGTTGTGATGCCAAAATTATGTGCTATTAATTATTAATTGCATATTGTGACTATATGCTCTGTGATTTAAAATTATGGTATCGATGCATGTATATATTAGAGTTATTCTGGGCTAACTATTCTGCTGCTTATTAAAATATTTTTGAAATATTTTAATAACGAGATTATGGCAAAAAAAATTTATTGCCCTGCCATTACTCTGTTTCGGGCCCACCGCCCCAGCACTCTACCCACACCATCGAAATCTCTCAATCCCAACACTATGGGAACCCTTCCACTGCCCCAACTTCTGCTTCTCCTATTTCCACTTCTGATATTCAGCATAATCAACTCATGTTCCCTTTGTCTCCGCCCCCACTTCTAACCAATCGTGTTATGGAAGTTGCAACTCCACACCTCAATTCCCAGTTGATCACTTCTTCGTCAGCTACTTCTACCCGCTCTAAAAAGTCTAATCCCAATGCCAAACATCTTCGCTCTTTCTCAGGCCCACAAAGTCCCGACAAACGGTGTTTGAAATTAAACCATACTCATGCAACTGTTTATCCCGCCCCTCTATCTATAAACTCTCCAGATTTGAGCTTCCTTCAACACCAAAACTCTACCCTTAATCATTTAGCCACTGATTCTCACCTTATCAACATTCCCTTGAAACTTACTATTCCTCCAGACACAACCCCCTCAACCCACAAAATCCATAAATTTCGAGGCAAAAACAAACCAAAAACAACCGATTCCAACCCAACCCTGACACTTTCAACTTTGGAGGGAGCTCCTCACTCATCCTCTCTTTCTAACGACTATACCCATGCAACTGTTTATCCTGCCCCTCCATCTATAAACTCTCCAGATTTGAACTTCCTTAAACACCAAAACTCTACCCTTAATCATTTAGCCACTGATTCTCACCTTATCAACATTCCCTTGAAACTTAGTATTCATCCAGACACAACTCCCTCAACCCATAAAATCCGTAAATTTTGAGGCAAAAACAAACTAAAAACAACCGATTCTATCCCAACCCTGACACTTTAAGCTTTGGAGGGAGCTCCTCACTCACCTCTTTTTCTAATGATATCTTGACCAATGTTACCAATCTAATGGTGGAGGTTACTTGGCAACCCCGCCACACCAATGAGTTGCCTAAGCTGGAACTGCTAGGGCTCTGGGGGTCCCTAGCGAGTTTACAACCTTCGGTCTCTGATTCGGGACCATAACCCCTCGGTTATTTTTCTCTCAGAAACTAGATATAAGCGTAGCAGAATTGATCTGTTGAAACTCACTTTGGATATGAATGGTATAGGTGTGGTTGTTGTTGGTATGGGTGGTGGACTAGCGTTGTTATGGCGTAAGGATATTGACATTACTCTCACGAGTCGCTCTAACAATCATATAGATGTTATAGTCTCGGGTGTGGGATCGGCAGGGCAATAGAGGCTCACTGGTTTTTATGGATTTCCCAAATGGCAGAATAGAGCTCGCTCATAGGCTTTAATGCATGACTGAGACCGGAATCTGATTTGCCATGGCTCATTACGGGGGATTTTAATGAGATTTTGAGTTTAGATGAGATGGAAGGTGGGAATGCACAGCCTCAAAGGTTGATGGATGCTTTTGCGGAGGCTATTAATGATGTGGGTTTATCGGATATTGGGTTTAATGGCTTTCCGTTCACTTGGACCAAGAACTCAGTTGTACCCGAGACTATTCGGTATAGGTTGGATCGATCTTTGGCTTCTGATAGGTGGCAGGAGTGGTTCCCGGAAGCTAAAGTTACTCATCTTCGTGCTTCGTGCTCTGATCATATCCCTATCCTTACTACTCTCTTTGGGCAGCAGAATAAACGAGCAAAGAAACCTCGACCCTTGTGCTTCGAGGCGTGGTAGATTAAATCAACAGACTGCTGACGTATAATTTCGGATTCTTGGGAGGGATCCTAAACTAGGAACGCAGTTGGGACAGTTATTCAGGCTTCTGAAAGCTGCAAAATCGGACTTCTGAATTGGCGTAGGGATTCCCGCCGGTCTAAGGACACGGATTTGGAATATCTGAAAAGTCTGTTAAAGTATCTCAATGAACAGATGATCACTGAGGATATTAAGGCAGAGATGATTTCACTGCAAGAGGAAGTGGGAAGGATCCTTTTACATGAGGAGATAGCATGGAAACAAAGAGCCAAGGTCCAATGGCTTAATGAAGGGGACCGTAACACAAAATTCTTTCACACTAAGGCAAAGCAGAGGGAAAAAATAAATCATATTACTTTCTTGAAAGATGATGCGGGGATTAAGCACCAATGGGAAGATGGTATTCGGAATATTATTGAGAATTATTTTGGTAAGATTTTTTCTTCTAGTTGCTGCTCGGAGGCTGAGCTGGAATTCGGACTTCAGATTGTTCCTTTCCGTGTTACAGAAGAAATGGCACAATGATTCATCCTTCCATTCTCCCCCGGCGAGGTAACTTCTGCACTCAAGTCCATGTATTCTCTCAAATCCCCGGGGCCTGATGGCCTTCCCCCTTATTTCTTCCAATATTATTGGGACATTGTTGGTAGTAATGTGCTGGCATGCGTGTTCGATTTTCTGAATAAGGGTCATTTTGATAAGAAATTGAATTTCACGCATATTGTTTTAATCCCCAAGCATAAATCCCCTGAAGTAATAACTCAATTTTGCCCTATTAGTTTGTGCAATGTAGTGTACAAAATTGCTTCCAAAGTCCTTGCGAATCGCATAAAACCCTTGCTTTCTTCGCTTATTTCTTCGAGTCAGTCTGCTTTTATTGCTTCCCGCTTAATCATTGATAATGTGCTAGTATCCTTTGAGATTAACCACTTCTTGAAGCGTAAGAACACAAGAAAGAGAGGTTTTTTTAACCTGAAGCTCGACATGAGCAAAGCTTATGATCGAGTTGAATGGAGATTCCTCTAATAACTTCTGGCCAGGTTAGGTTTCCCATATTTGTTCATTCCCGTATCATGGCTTGTATTTCCACTGTTTCTTTCTCGTTTTTGCTTGACGGCCACGAATTTGGCCACTTGGTCCCAGAAAGGGGACTTCGTCAGGGGGACCCCCTTTCTTCTTATCTCTTCTTGTTCTGTGCAGAGGTTCTCTGTATTATGTTACAGGAGGAGGAGAGAAGTAGATGTATTAGGGGAGTTGAAGTTTGCAGGGGTGCTCCAGCGGTATCTCATTTGCTCTTTGCGGATGACACAATGATCTGTAGGCAGGCAACACTGGAGGAATTGAATAGGGTGAAGAAAGTGCTGGAGAATTATAGCAAGTTATCGGGGTAGACGATGAACTTCCAAACTCATCTGTAATGTTCAGTAAAAATGTAGGAGAGGACACTAGAAGGTAGTTGGCTGCGATTTTAGGAGTTAGATGTGTTGAGAAGCTTGATTTGTATCTTGGGCTTCCATTGGTGGTGGGACCTTAAAAAAAGGGGTTTTCTCGAGTATCTTGGAGAAGGTGAAAAAGCGGGTGAGAGGCTTTTCTGAGAAGTTCCTTTCGCGGGCAGGGAAAGAAGTGCTTATTAAGGCGGTGATATAGACGATTACAACTTATACCATGAATTGCTTCATCTTACCGAATGGTTTGATTTATGATATTGAGTTGGCGGTGGCATGTTTTTTATGGAGGGATAGGATTCAAAGAGCTTAAGCTATTTAACATGGCTATGCCCGCGAAACAATTATGGCGGATCGTGCGTTCGCTGGATAGTCTTCTTACTCGTATTATTAAGGCTAAATACTTCCCCTCCACTGGTATTTGGAACACCACTTTGGGAAAATCCCCGTCCTTTACTTGGCGAAGCCTCTTTGCAGCGAGGTACTTGTTAAAGGCAGGAACTAGATGGAGAATTGGTAAAGGGACTACGGTTCATGTTTGGAGGGACAAATGGTTACCTTTAGGTCCGGATTTCCGTCATCGATTTAGAGAAGGGGCTAGTATTTATCCGGAATGGGTGTCGGATTTACTAAAACCAAATGTGATGGAATGGGATGAGGTATTAGTCAGGAATATTTTTCATAGTGGAGATGCGGATCAGATATTAAGCATTCCGCTAGGGAGTACGGTGAGGGAGGATGTACTGATATAGCATTATGGGAAGAATGGTAAATTCTCGGTCAAGAGTGCTTATAGATTGGGGATTGAGATGTCTAGAAGAGTTAACACATCATCAGCTTCGGTATCCCCTCATAAGAGCTGGGCGCTGCTGTGGAAACTCAAAGTGCAGCCAAAAGTTAAGAATTTCATATGGCGGTGTAATCATAATATCATCCATACTGCTGTAAATTTAGCAAGGCAACATTACGGATCAGACTTGGCTTGTCCGCATTGTAATAGTCTTGAAGAGGACCTCTCACAAGCGTTGTTTTGGTGCCCATATGCAAGACAAGTGTGAGCGTTATCAAACATTCCTTGGCAGCAGCTGCAGAAGATGGCGGTGAATTTCCATGAGGGTGTGGTGCAGTGTATGTCGGAGATGACGGTAGAAAATTGTGCAAAGACTATGACTTTATTGTGGGCGGTGTGGTCCGCTAGAAATAGGAAGTTGCATGAGGAGGAAGTCTGGAGACAGCATGAAGTGGTGGTGTTTGTGGTGGGACAGCTGGAGGTGGTGTAGCCAATTGGTGATAACGGGACTAGCAAGATTGTTTAAGCCGAGGGGAGATTGAGTTAAAATCAATTTCGATGGTGCCGTGTTTAAGGAGTCGAAGGCGAGTGGAATTGGAGTGGTGCAAGAACAAGTAATGGCCAAGTTATTGGATGGGAGATAATTCGCCTTCGCAATTCGGTGGATCCTTTGGTTGCCGAAACTCAGGCGGCGTTGGCGGCGGCTCAGCTTGGACGTGATTTTAGGTGGAAAAAAGTGATACTTGAGGGAGATTGCCTTAACTTAATCTCTGCTCTTCGGGATGATGGGGAGGATCTTTCGTATGTGGGGAATACTTTGGCGGACATCAAACTGATTAGTGAGCAATTTGAAGAGGCCCGGTTTGCTTTTTGTCGTCGTGGTGCTAATGTTGTAGCCCACACGCTTGCTCGTAATGCGGCTTATGCCTGCGTTGGTACTTTTGATTTTCCTTCTTTTGTTGCGGATGTTGTTAGTAGTGACTTAGCTTAGTTTGGCCGTTGTTGCTGATCATCAAAAAAATAAAAAGTTCACATAAACCCAGACGAAATTAGACAATTTATAATTTAAAATTTGTAAGAATAGGATCTATAACATTTTCGACTGATCACAAATATAAACATTCATATGTGATTTAACCAGGAACTAGGAAGGAACAAGGACCGATCAAATTAGATCCCATTAGAGGGAGGACGACTAAAAACACCAATCAATCAATAAAAACACAAACTGCAAATTCAATTAATAACCACAATAATTTACAACTCATATCATACGTGATACGCCACTAAACTTAAATACATCCATTCACCAAATTGCAACTTCCAAATAGCTAGCCAAATCGCAATTAAAACCTCAAATCCAACTTACTTAAAATCACTTAAACCCTAATTCCACCGGATACTCATCAATGCAGTCCAACCACGGATTCTCCGGCGAAGGCTTCACATTCGCCACCGCCTCCCACACCGCGCTGTTACACTTAAACCCACTCCCGAACGCTATCTGCCACACCCTCTGCCCCCTCTTCACCCTCCCCTTCGCCTCAATATACGCCAACTCATACCAAATCGAACTCGACGAAGTGTTCCCGAATCTATGCAAAGTCATCCTCGACGCCTCCACATGCGCCGCCTCGAGCCAGAGGTTCTTCTCCAGCTCGTCGATCACCGCCCTGCCGCCGGCGTGGATGCAGAAATGGCTGAATGCGAGCTTGAAGTCCGGTATATGGGCTTTGATCTTAGGGTTGATCAACTTTCTTGCGATCAGGGTTACGAAGAAGAGGAGTTGCTCGCTTACGGGGAGCACGAGGGGGCCGAGGGTGGTGATGTTGGTTTTCAGGGCGGTGCCGGCGATGGCCATTAGGTCTTTGGAGAGGGAGACGCCGGTTTTTTTGTGGTCGTCTTGCTCCTGGTAGACGCATTTGAATGCGGTGTCGTCGGCGCCGATGTGGGTGCGGATGATGTGGAGGATCTTGTACTTGGATCGGTCTTTGTCGCGAGGGATGTTGGAGAGGAGCACGGCGGCGCCACCCATGCGGAAGAGGCAGTTGGGGATGAGCATGGATTTCTTGTGGCCGAAGTACCTGTTAAGAATAAAATAGTAATTATACACACCTTACATGGTTGCAAATAAAAAAAAATATTATTATTTAAATATATATATATATTAAATTAAATTCTTTATTTTAATATTTATTTATATTTTTATTTAATATAATTATAAATTTATAATAAATAAATAAAATAAGATAGTATTTAATTAGTAAAAAAATAATATTTAAAATATAAATTAAAAAATATCAAAAAAAGAAAAAAAGTATATAATAGAATAGTTGGAGTAAGATGAGGGGAAAAAAGAGTTAATAGATAAACAAAAAGTAACACATTGCATGATTGATTGGAAAAATAATTAAAAAAAATGAAATAAAGAGTTAAAAAAACCAAAACGGTTTCTACTTAGCTCTCTTACTATAGATAATTATGTTTTATTTAATTGTTTTATTATGTTATTAAGTTTAGGGGATAGAGGGTCTTTTATCGGTTTTCTAAATAGAATTTTGTAGTAGTTTTCTGTATTTATTTTTTATAGTTTCTATTATCTAGTTTATTGGGAATTTTATTTTATTTTTGAAATATTAAAAAAACAATTCTCCAAATTATGAAAAGTAACAGTACCAGTTCTCGGTGATGTTCTCGGTGCTGACGACGACGGCATACGTTTTCCGGTGGAGTTGGAGCATGTCTTTCGCGAGGTCGACGGCGATGACGCCGGCGCTGCAGCCCATGCCGCCGAGGTTGAAGCTCTTGATGTTGCCGCGTAGTTTGTACTTGTTGATGATCATGGCGGAGAGAGAGGGGGTGGGGTTGAATAAGCTGCAGTTGACTACTAAAACTCCGATGTCCTTCGGTTTGACGCCGGTGGCGGCGAAGAGGTTGTCCAACGCGCCGAACATGACTTTCTCAGCTTCCTCACGCGCCGCCGCCATGGAGGGTTTAGGGGGAAGCTGGTGTAGGGCTTCGGGTAAGTAGGTTTCCTCCCCGAGCCCCGATCGCTCAAGGATTTTACGCTGGAACTCGAGGGACGACTCGTCGAAATCGCCCGTGAGGCGCGAGTGCTCCATGAACTTATCGAACTTGACTCGGAGGTGGCTCGGCGGACGGTAACAGGCATAGTCGACGAGGTAAACGGGTCGGGGACGGGTCATGAAGTATACGGTGAGGGCCAAAAGCACCGCGCCGGAAAACGCCATAACGGCGGCGAGATTGTTCTCCACGTAGTCATACACATTTTCAAAATCTTGGTAAGTCATTTGTGAAATGTGCACAAATGTGACCGCTAACAATGGGACTAAACAAAGTGTGACAAAATGGGTCATTACGTAATGGTAGCCAAGTTTCACGTACTTAAGCTTAACACTTTGTAAGAAATCCGGGCCGGCGGCGGCGGATGCGGTGGAGGAATATGGCTGTGTTTTTGAAGTCATGGTGGTGGTGGATTGGTTGAGTGGAATTGTGATGAGTATTTGAATAATTGTAATTTCGTATGGGATATGTGGTATAGTATAGGATAGTATGGTATTTATTATGAATTTTACGTATGGGGATTGTGAAAGGGCAGATGTTTCTGGAATGCAATATTATGGGAGTTGGGTGGAGATTTGGAAGAGGTAGATACAACTGTATCAGCTGCCGTTGCTCTCTTACCTTAAAAACTTGTTGCACTAATTACTTGTCAGAATTACATTAAAGAAAACAAATACTAAATGTGGGATAAAATTTAATGATATGATGTGCCTGGAAATGTTGACAGATGTATGGTTATTGTTGAATTTGTTGTAATTTAAGTTATCCGGTTTTGATAATTTCTATAAGTCATCCCATTTATATTAAGTGCTCTATATTGAATCATTTTAGTTTAATTTGTTAGTGTTTCTACGTTGACATTAAAAAAATTACAAAAATGAGATACTAAAGTTTGGAATAATATTAATTTGCATGTCAATGTGAAAACTTCCCTTAATTTTAAATCCGCAAGGGAAGGAGGTGTGTGTGCGAGGTTTGCTACCTAAAATTGGGTATGTGACGTTAGAACGTGTCTAGTGTCCTGTATATCAAATTCAGATAGACATGTGAATTAAAATGTACAAACTCTCCCTCAATTAGGAACCACAAATAATATTTGAAAAGAATAAGGAAATTAGGGTAAATTACGGCAACCCCTTTTTCCTTTGGCACGTTATACACTTGTCCCCTTAATCTTTAAATTTGCACGATTTCCCCACTAATCTTTGTAAAACGTATCACTGTTCCCCCTTTTGGACGGAATCTTGGAGAATATTCTGTTCAAATTTTTTAACAATTTTTTGGCGTGATTTCCTAATACAAATCTATTCAAATCAAATGTCAAATGTGTTAATATTATACATCAAATCAAAGATCTTGACGCAAGAAATACAATGGTGGTTTTAAAACCAAAATCTGATAATCGGAGAAAGAGAAATTACCGGTTAAAGATGGTGCACGAAAGACAAAGCTTTATAAACGAATTCCGGCGGCTTCCGACGATCAACAAGATCGAATAGGGTATAAATTTTGTTCGTCTTGGAGAGAGGAATGCGGTGGTGGTAGTCTTGACTCTTGGATCATAGTGACAGAGGAGAAACTGATGGTTAAAGTTGATATTGTTTTTTGTTCAAACGGAATATTCTAAGGATATTCCGCCGGAATTGTGCAAAATGAGTAACATGTAAAAATTTCAAAGATAAAAGAAAAAATTGTGCAAATTTAAAAGTTAAGGAAGAAAATGCAAATTTTACCAAAGGACAAAGGGGTTAGCTATGTTGCATGAATAAGGACACGGCAACACGGACACGATACGACAGGGATACGGTGACACGAATTTTTTTGTGAATTTTCCACGTGAAAAGTGTCGGATAAGTGTCCGACACGACACGACACAACAAAATGATATTTTTAGAAGTGTCGGTGCATTAGAGGGGGTTAGCCATAATTTACCCAAGAAATTAAATACAATGCATATGCCAAGTTCCATTCAAATTGAAAATTGAGGAAATTTATTCTTAAATTGAACATTTTTTCTACTTAGGGGTCAATTACAAGCACACCAACTAGTCTTCAGGTATCTTATTGTGGAGAGAGGACAAGAGGATGCAAATAAGTTAGCTAAGAAATGTAGTAGTAACGTGTTGTGTCATTGCTGGAATTAGTAAGCTTAAGCTAATTATTTAATAAATTAGCTAGCTTACATTAATTATAGTATGGAAAATTAGGGAAAGACTGAATTAAGACTTTAGCGTGTTGGGCAGTAAGGGTTTCCAGTCTTAGCTGCAATTTCTTCATTTGTCGAGATGAAAGAGATGTGTGGCAGTGTGAATTGGGAATTACTTGAAAACTTTCTGAAATGATATATTTTTGATTGCGTGAATAAATTTGTGCCTGAAATAACTAATACAGAGCTTCATCTTGCTTGTTCCTTTCCCTATTGTGGTGAGGTATATTGCTGTACTCTTACCAGTTTTATACATCATCATCGAAACACCAGACTCGGCTGTAACTTGAGTAAATTATTACATTCACGGAGCTGTTAATATCAGGTAAAATTATAAATTAAATCTCTTTTATTCGAAAAATTACGTACATTGTATAGTTTATGATATTTACAATATGTTAAAAAAAGTATAGCATGCACCTCCTCTATCATATTGTAAGTTGGGAGTAGCTCCAAAAAGCATGGCTTACAACAAAATTCTCTTTCAACAACGTCAACAACACTGCGAAGAAAATTCACTATGGTTGCACACTAACGCCTTTGTTTTTTTGGGCTTAGTTACGGCCATTAAGGTTTGAGCAAGAGTGTAATTTCCCTTGGTATTCTACAAGAGTTTAGATGTCATCGGGCTTATTCCTAAAAGAATGTATTCTATAGCAAGCATCGTCTTTTTCTTTCGAATCTGAAAATAAAAAAAAATGACTAACGATCTATATATTTCTAATGGTTGAGACTTTCGATATTTCTTCGTATGGTAAAAAAATATATTTTTACAGATATTTTTGAAAATTTCTGACATTTATTGTGATAATAGTGATTATTTTGTATTTTTCACACAATTCCTGGCATAGTCAATGAATTTAACCTAAATTGAAATCACGTTTCCTACAAAAAGAATTAAAAAGAAAAAGAACTAGAAAAATATGGTACATAATAAAATAGTGACAATTTAGTCTTATAGAGCTACGTCGTAGTCAAAATTATATTAGGTTGGAAACTTGGAAACTTGTTACCAGAAGAACCGTACTAACAATCGAATACAATAACATGCACATGTGTTAAACTAATATGATATGTACGAGACTCTGATTCATAAGTCAAGTCCGTATGATATAATTACTTGTGTTAATGGCGTGACACATATATAATACTCAACCACCCTTTCATATCTTGACATTAGGTAAAGAAATTTCGTGTTATTATTACCTTAATTAGGACATCTAAGTAAAGCTTGCACAACATAGTATAAAGTCT
>JBBMKE010000011.1:19023009-19045077 GCA_037834125.1 Lippia alba | reverse complement strand
TTCCAGAAAAAGACCTGGGTCGTGGCGAAGCAATGCAAGTTTGCTAAGAAGTCAAATGCTTTCGTTTTAATAAACTTAGCGACTGCATCCTTGGCAGTCCTTGCTTCGATGACAGAGTACTGCAGTTGTATCTCCTTCAAAGACTTGCTGGGTTTATTTAACTTCTTTTCCTGCTCCGCGATGGTTCGCTGGTATTCCTCCTCTTTCTTAGTCCACGCTTCTTTTACTTTTTTCTGTTTGTGGCCCATAGTTTGCATCTTCTCCTCGAGGTTTACAAGGCGAGTGTTTCTGTCGGTAAAAGGGACTTGCAGAGATCCAATCTCAGTCTTCAAGTCGACAATCTGCTACTTAAGAGATTCTGGGTCATTGATCCTCTTGAGCTTCTTGTAGTGGGACTTACGATTAGCATAGGCCTGCGCTCGCATCTCCATGTTCTTCAGCCTCGGAAGTACTACCTACATAGAGGATCCCTACTTAGTTAGGAAATTCAAAAGATGGTCAAACATTTACATAAGGAGAAGTCTTAAGGAAGAAATTGTATTACCGCTAGCAAGGCGTGGCTTGCGTCGGCTAGAACTTCCTCGAGGAGTTGTTCGTTCATGAAGAGATGGTCCCCTGTGAACTGGACCTGATCCAACACCCCCCACTAATCAGCTTGGAGGTCAAGCTCTTCTTCAGTAAAATAGGTCCATCCTTCGCGGACCTCTCGTAACGCGCGTCGCCCTGATGCTCGAATTGTCAAAATTTCTCCTACTCGGAAGAAGAGGTGTGGCCATCATCAAAATCAACAGGGCCCACCACCACTAGCTTTCCTTTGCCTGATACCCGCTTCGGGTCCAGCATCCTCCTATTCTTCCTGGAATGGTCCGAGCAACCCTCAGCGTACCCCTTAATAACTACTTCCTGCGTAGCAGCGCTCGAGCCTTTCGCGTCAGCTGGCACGGTCTTCGCCAACCTCCTTTTCTTTTTGGTATGTCCCACCTCAGGCTGTTGAACCTCGCCACCCGTTACGGTCGCTGGGACTTCCTGTCGTTATGGAGCATCACTGGTTTGGCCCCCCGTGGGCGGAGTAGGAGCTTGAATGTTCCCTGTGGAAGAAGCACTCGAAGTCTTGGCCTTCAAGAGGGCAACAATGCTCGCAGCAGCTCTGCCTGCCATTAGTACTTCGATAACTGCATCAAATACGAGAAGACGAGTGTTAGAATAATGCTCAAAACAGAAAACGCAAAAGCATAAACAAGTAAAATATTGAAGACAAACGAGCATCACAACAACATTGTACGCGAAGTCAGTAAGTTAGTAAAAGGTTAGCTCCTAAAAGTCTAATCATCTCTCTCCATGACTGCTGTAGGTGGATTCTTAACTAGTCTCGGGGTGAGCCGAGAGTCCAAAGTGAAATAGAGATTATTCGTTTTGCTATAATTTCTCCGTCTCTATGAAAGTACTCAGGGTCTTCATCGTAAAAGCCAGACTCTTGGCCCAGCTCTCAAGGACCGGTGCAGGAGACCTTTATCTCACCAAAGGGCCGTCACCGTGCGCCACCCACCTTTTTGGAACCCCAAACATCCCATCGGGACCATTGACGAAAAAGAATTTGCTCTTTCAAGTCTCGCCAAGAGAATCCTTTGAGGAATGGATGATCTTCATAAATCTCTTGGATGAGATGTAGTAGAATCCCACTTCAGGCGACGAGCGTGAGGACTTGGCCACCTGGAAGAGCTTAATGAAATTGGTCGCCAAGGGTTCCTGCCCGGTTGCCAAAAGGGAAAACCCTTTTGGCAAAACTTATGATGGATACAAGCCCAGAAAGTTAAGTATATCCCTCATCTCTCGAGGGATGGGGAATCTCAACCCTCCCAGGGCCATAGCGTCCTTGTATACTGTCATGAACCCCTCAAGCGGGTCGTTGGCCCGGTCACTCTCATCGACAGTACGAACCCATAGATCCGGAGCCCAGTAAGTGTCATCCATCAACTTATCTACCTCCTTCTGAGTCATTGTGGATTTAATTTCACTCGGAGGTTTTTCAGTCTTATGCTTCAAAGGCCCTTTCCCCTTCCGTTTCTTCCTCGAAGGTTCTTCCTCCGCTACATGCCCTGAGATCCCTACCTCTTCAAGGTTCAGCGTGATGGTTACCCGATGATCCTGTGGATGAACAACGGAGTTTGTCATAGGGAGGACCCTCTCCCCTTGTCACATCATCAGAATTGAGTTGTCCATTTGCTGAAATAGTTCATCCACATTCTCCGGTTGTTCCTCGTTCATTCCTCGTATCCCTGCATTCAGCTCCTCATCCCCACCAGCACCACTGGCGTTAGCCACTGGCAGCGCCTCCGGAATACCCTCATCATCGTATTCCATCCTTCTCGCAGGAACTGTCCCAGGAATCCTCCTATTTCTCTAAAGAGGGGAAATATGCGGGGTCCTGGCTAAGTCACTCACGGCGAAGGCATTTGGAGAACTGTCACCAGCCATAGGAGAGAACTTGTATTGTCAAGGGACTAAAGATTGAGAAGAATCTAAGGCTCAAAGCACTACAGGTCAACAATCCCACACAATGATCAACCAGCAATTCTCCCTCAAACCTAAATCTACTGTTAGTGGCGGAGATTGTCAAGAAAGAAAATACTTTGGTATGAGAACATGGAAGTATCGCCGGAGATTGCAAGGGTTTGCAGAGAGTTTCTTATGCTTGGAAAGTGTTTGAAAACGTAAAAAATGCAAAGGATTTGGAAAATCCTATTTATACGGTACGGGATCTGCAATTTTCAAAAATGCAATCATTCCCGCATTGGTAACTGCTCCACTTTAGGTAACTGCCCCACGAAGTCCGAGATCCACGCGCCCACGCCTCTATTTTGCATTAAATGCACTTGTGTAAAAGTAACCTCGGACAAGACGACACTTAATGCCCTATAGAGAATGTCTGTTGTGAAGACGCTCGCCATGACTCACAGCTGTCAAAAGCCTTAGCTCTCCAACTTCGTGGCTCTTGAAATCCCGCAGTACGCTCGAAGATCACACTGCAGAATTTAGGGGGCAAATGATGGACCCCGGATACGCTCGTATCCTCACCGTCCACGTGGCATGATCGCGGAAGACTCCCATCATGGTCTAAGGGTAATCTTATTGGAACGCTCGGGTATCTGAGGCTCGTGGCTCTCGCACAGCTCTATCCTCGCAGCTAATCTCTCAAATGGGTTATCTCCATCTGAATCTCACCCTCGTGGGTCAACCCTCGAGGCGCTATCGCTCGTGCAGAAAAACCCTCCACTTCCTCTCCTAAGGAACCACATCTCGAGCATCCCAACGCTCGAATAATATTGGGGATCCCATCTTCATGAGGGACTAAACCCTTAACTGCTGCTGACATACCAAGCTAGTGTAACGGCCAAAAAGGCAATAGTGACGCACGCAAGTCACTTTCAGACCCTCAGTCCCGACACGTGTCTAGGGCAATACTATTCCAGGACCACACTGGTAATATTACTCAAATACCCACACCCTCAAACTATAAACAGGGGAATCACGCTACACTTTCCTCAAGCAATCTTCATCTGCTACATTGCATTTTCTTCACACACAAGTCACTCACACACTGAACTGGAAACTCCATAGCTGCATATTCAAGCTTCACACAACTTCATCTTCTTCACTAAGGTGTTACCCTAGCTGGTAGAATTCATGCTCTTTGGGAACCCAGTTCCTGAGGCACAATGCTTGTGATGGTCTTCCTTTTCCTACACAAATAGAGAATGAATTGGTGTTGAACTCTCCTTTACCAAACCCGACACCATCAAATTGACAATTCCTTTCTCATTCTCTAGTTTTCATTCACTACAAAAGCTGTAGTTGTATCTACCAGAACAACCAATGTTTCTATTCCAGTGAAATTAAAATTTTCGAGAATTTGTTTTGTTTTTTGGTATAAATGTCACACACAAATTAAATTCCAAACCAAACTCACAACATTTAATTATGTATATGTCCTATACATAGTTGAATTTTATATTTTATTCCAATATTTTCCAGCTTGTATTTTAAATGAGGCCTATTCATTACATTTCCAGTTTTTCCAGTCATGTGTTGGTCCCAACTCCCATGCATTTTTCCAGTTTTAACATATTACTGCGACCATCAACTTAAGACTATTAAATTCCTCGAACAACTGCATTTAATTGATTTGATTAAGCATGTCCTTTGTTTAATTATATTTATTCATTCAGGTTATGATTAAGCACATCATTAACCCACACAACTATACAGAAACATTTAACTATTTATCAACACTTTATAAGTACTCAATATTCAAAAAATAATATTCACATCATTTCCTTGCGTCTTAATATCTCACAAAAAATTCTAATTCAAACATCACTTAAGCATACTCGATCTCCTAGATTTTATAACAATTGATGAACATAAAAGACTCTTATTTTCATCTATATCAATTTGATCGAACCAAATTCAAATTAGATTTATTTAGCATCGCATTTTCAAAATACCAAAATACTTTAAAAATATTATTTTATCGTATTATATTGTGTTGAACACTCGTATACAAAACCATGTTCGATACTTTTCATATGAAAATTTTAATAAAAAATTCATATCATATCCGTGTATAACTGTGTTGTTATCCATGAATCATAATTCATAGGTTTTTAAATATCTGTTGTACCTTACACAATACACAGGTACAACTCCAAATGGATTAGTAAAAGTACTCCTGGTCCAGCCTGATGTACAAGTGCATGTTTAGAAAGTACAATATATCAAAGCGGGAGAAAGTTTTTCAAGTGCAGCTGCATTGGGCGGGGAAGGAATCCATCCTCCGGCGTCGTTTCAAACCTACAACTTTTAAAACCAGATCCTTCCGTACGGCGTCGTATCTACCCCGCCGGCGAAAATTCGACGTTTAAGAAATAGTAGCCTTTATTCAGCTCACCACCGTCAGATTTCTCAGTCTCTCTCTCTCTATAACTTTCCATTACTACCACTGACTATTCTGCATTAAGTAATTTTCACCCTGCTTTTTATTTTCTTCCCTTTCCACCTAAATAACCCAAAGTTTTTGACTTTTATTAAATTCCCTACGTCTCTCTCCTCCGTCGACGGAAGTGAACATACTGAAAGAAAATCAGGAGAGAGAAAGCAAATATTTGTGTTTTTCCTTTTCAAGGGAACAAATTCGCAAAAAGAATAGAGTTGTTCAGGGAAGAAAGAACCACATCCTAAATCCGCTTCTAGTTCTATCCCGCCATTCATAATGGTGCGCTCTTCCCAAGAAAGCTGTATGCGTCTTTCTTAGTAGCTTTTTCAAGTATTGAATGCGTGTGGGGATGCGAAACCCTGTTTCTGTTTCTTGCTTGTGTTTATACGTGAATGTGAGGCGGGTTTTTCCCGGAGCTCGATGAAGTTGTATCGGAAATGGTGGATCGGTGGAGCAGGGTAGTTTTTGTTTCTCTCTCTTTGTTTTTCTTGCTGTTTGGGTGTGGAGTAGGGCAGCAATTTCTGGGTTCAAGGCAAGAAAGATGGGCGTTGCTTCAGTTGAGATCTTCGTTAGGGTTGAGGAGTGTGGATTGGCCTTTGAAATCCGATCCTTGTACTTTGTGGGTGGGAATCAAATGCACCAATGGCAGAGTTACAGGAATCGATATTTCTGGGTTCAGGAGAACGAGGAGAGGGAGTCAAAACCCTCAATTTTCGGTGGATGCCCTTCGGAATTTGACCCGTTTGTCGTCATTCAACGCCTCAAGATTCCCACTTCCGGGGTCAATACCAGAGTGGTTAGGTTTGCAGCTGAATGCACTCCAGGTGCTCGATCTTAGGTCTTGTTCGATAAACGGTGTTATTCCGTCCACTCTCGGGAGTTTGCCTGCCTTAGTTGAGTTGTATTTGTCTGGCAACAATCTCACGGGTGAAGTTCCATCCAGCTTAGGTCGGTTGATTCGCCTTTCGGTGCTTGATCTTTCAAGAAATGCGCTCACGGGCTCGATTCCGGATTCTTTTTCTGGTCTCAGGAACCTCACTGTATTGGATATGTCTTCGAATTCGTTGTCAGGTGTGATTCTTGAAGGAATTCGGATGTTATCTAGATTGCAGTCTTTAAATCTTTCTAGAAACAGTTTGTCTTCTTCGATACCCACCCAACTCAGTAATCTTGCCAATCTGGTTGACCTCGATCTCGGATTCAATTCTTTCTCCGGGACCATCCCTCCAGATTTGAGGAACTTGACAAACTTGCAAAGATTGGTTCTTGGCAGCAATCTCCTTACGGGACAGTTGGCCGATAATTTGTTTGCCAACATGGTTCGATTGAGGTTTCTGGTTCTGAGTCACAACGGTTTTGTTGGCATCCTTCCTGATTTGCTCTGGTCGGTTCCGTCATTGCAACTCCTCGATGTGTCTGTGAATAGGTTTACTGGTGTACTGCCCGAACTCAGTTCAACTGCATTTAATTCTACCTCCACAGCATTCTATAACATTTCCAAGAATCTCTTCTATGGAAATATTACATCATTAATCAGAAGGTTTGCTTCTATCGACATGTCGGGAAATTATTTCCAGGGTCCTGTTCCTAGTTTTGCACCAGGTGGAACGACATCTTTTGCTGACAACTGCCTCAGAAACACGCCTGTTCAAAAAAGCCTGGAACAGTGCGCCTCTTTCTATTCCGAGAGAAATTTGGTTTTCGATAATTTTGGAGAGCCAAACACGGTCCAACCGGTTCCTCGTCCACGATCAGGCAATGACAGGCGGAGAATGGTGATAATTTTAGCTTCTGTTTTCGGAGGCATCGGTCTCATTGCGCTCGTGGTATTCATCACCATGCTGTTAGTACTATGCAAGCGCAAGAGGACCCCACGAAACCAAAGAGGAGTCATCAGTGTGGGACCCACCCCGCTAGGTGCCGTTGCAGGCTCGCCACCCTCCCCCAGCTGGGACCCTTTGGATTTCTCGAATCTTGGAGATGGTTTTACATATGAGCAGATTCTTAAAGCGGCCGGTGAATTTAATGAGGCGAATTTAATGAAGAAAGGTCATTCTGGAGATCTTTTTCGCGGCACTCTTCAAGGTGGACTTCACGTTGTTATTAAGAAGGTTGATTTGGGTTCGCCTGCGAAGAAGGAATCTTACGTGTCCGAATTGGAGCTTTTTGGGAAGGTTTCGCATACTAGATTGGTCCCTCTGTTAGGGCATTGTTTGGAGAATCCAAATGAGAAGTTTCTTGTTTACAAACACATGCCGAATGGTGACTTGTCTAATTCTTTGTTCAAGAAAAAGGATTCCGGTGAAGGTTTAAAGTCTTTGGATTGGATAACGAGGCTCAAAATCGCAATTGGAGCTGCTGAGGGTCTGTCTTACTTGCATCATGAGTGCAATCCACCACTTGTTCATAGGTACTCATTTTTGTCTTGGTTTCCTTTAATGTGATATTACATGAGCATTTAATGTTTAATTTTGTGTTGGATATGCAACTTTTTGATAAATTTTGATTGCTTTTATGTTGCCCCTGAAATCTCCCATCAAAAATGACAATTTTTTTTATATACATATTTTAAAGGGATGTTCAAGCAAGCAGCATACTTCTTGATGATAAATTTGAAGTGCGGTTAGGAAGTTTGAGTGAAGTTTGTGCTCAAGAAGCTGACACTAATCAAAGTAGGACTAGGATCACGAAGTTGCTGCGGTTGCCACAGTGAGTATTTCCTCTAATGATATCGACTGCTTTTGAATTTATTTGCATATTTCATCTTTTACTGTGATTGGAAATTAGCAAATAGGGATCACTGAGAGGGGTTGCTTGGTTTTGTTTACAAGAATTGAATTATTTCAAATATTTCGAAAATGATAACAATTTCTAATGATTAAATTAATGAAATATCTCTATATAAAATGTGTATGCTATAGTCCTATAGCTGTTCTTAGTATAAATTATATTTTGTCATTACACATTGTAACATGAATAAAGACATATATCTTATTTTTTCATGATCTCTGGGAAAAAACAAACCAAGCAGTCCCTAATTTAACATGAAAAATAGCTAAATTCTGTTTATGATGCATCTGAATAAAATTTAAAGTATCTCTAATTTAATTTTGTTTCTGACATTTTTATACCCCGTGTATGCAGGACGTCGGACCAAGGTGTTTCGGGTATGTATAATTGCTGTCATTGCAACTCTTTTGTGTTATTATTTCCTTCTGTATCTAAGCTAACATTTTCTGAATCAAGAGGAAAAAATAATGATTCTACCCACCTTTCTATATAATCAAATGGTCTTATTATTCGTTGATGATTCTGTAATCTTATGATGATCCTCTTACTGCAACAGGTCAACCTAACGCAACCTGCGCTCACGATGTTTACTGCTTCGGAAAAGTGCTGCTCGAGCTTGTAACTGGCAAACTCGGCATTAGTTCATCCTCAGACACCGCTATGAAGGCCTACTTAGAAACAACACTGCCTTACATCAGCATATACGACAAGGAACTGGTTACCAACATCGTGGATCCCTCATTAATCATAGACGAGGACCTTCTGGAAGAAGTGTGGGCCATGGCCATCGTTGCCAGGTCATGTCTCAATCCCAAACCTAACAGACGGCCCCTAATGCGTTACATCCTTAAAGCTCTTGAAAATCCCCTTAAGGTTGTAAGAGAAGAACAGTCGAGCTCTGCTCGGCTAAAGGCCACATCATTCAGAGGGTCGTGGAATGCAAATCTTTTTGGCAGCTGGCGGTCGTCTTCAGACGTGGGACCCGCTCAGGGGGCAGGGCCCCCTTTTCACAAGATTGAAGGCACAAGCAGTTTCAAATGGCAGGGGTCTCAAGAAAGTGGGAGAATTGGGGATGGAGATGCTAACGGCCATTCGAGGAGGCGGCATTCGAAGGAGATCTTTCCGGAGCCGATGGATGAGATGGAGAGATTAGACTGAGGGTATTATGATTTGGATAGAAGTGGTTCTCTGTGCTTCTCTCTGTTTGAAAGCTCGTTTTCGGGTGTGACGACTGACGAGCCACGCCTTCTTTTGGTGTTGTGATGTAATTTACATTCTCCTCTTGGTCTTTGGTGAATTGTAAATTTTCAATGTTGGAATGAGGAAAGAGAGAACAAAGCTACAATTTTTTTGTGACTATAGTAATCCATTCTTTTCGTTTAGAAAGTTACATCAGATTTGTTGCAAAAGATTTGTACACGCGCATTTCAATCACAATTCTTGTTTAGTTTTTACAAGACCACAAGTAAGTTGCTTCAAATAATCCTATAAGCCTAATGGGTTATGTCTCCAACTGCTGCTCCATAGCTTTGTAACATGCCCTTCTCGAATTACATACAGAGGATCTTTCAAAGCTGTAAGAATGTACCTGACGGGAGCTCGCTTACTGGGATCCACATTAAGACAAGATCTTGCGACAATCACCATGGAACATACTTCCAGCATATGATCAGCATGATCTATAATCAGTGAAGGATCCACAATCTTTGTAACGAGGTCCAAAACATCCAAGTTCGTGTTAGCTAATTCTGTCTCTAACCATTCCTTGTAGGTGGCGTCCACATCAGAAATATTCATGTTAGCTAATGCTGTTTCTAGCCACTCCTTGAAGCTGGTAGCGTCCCGTGAAGAACTTATGCTGAGATTGCCTGTAATAAGCCCTAGCAGAAGTCTTCCGAAGCAGTATACATCATCATCACACGTCGCTTTAAGATTAAGCCCACCTGGTTTTGTCAAACAGTCGTGATTCATGAGACAAATATTCACGCATTAACACACACACATAAGCGGATATTATAGTTGTGCATACCAGATTCATTATCTTGAGCAGAGATCTTACTCAGACTTCCAAGTCGAACTTCAAAACCATGATCAAGAAGTATGCTACTGGCTTGAACATCCCTGGAAACATCTTAAGGACAAAAATGTTAACACAAACATTAAGTTAAATCAATTTAGAGGCGATCGTTGCTCCTTTGATCCTTTCAACCCAAAGAAATTCTAGAAGAACTGAAAAGACATAATTATATATGTGCGTGTGCATTTTATCAATCAAATAAGAAATATGTAAATACCCGTGAGCAAGATGCGGGTAACAATCATGGTGCATAAAAGACAAGGCCTCTGCAACTCCAATTGCAATTTTCAATCTGGTAATCCAATCCAGCGAGGCCAAGCTACCATTCGCAGTTTTGAAGAAGAGCGACTTGGTCAAATCCTTCTTTTCCAAGTATCTATAAATCAGAAACTTTTCATCTTCAAGCTCCAAGCAGTGCCCAACCAGAGGAACAAATCTCGATCGAGAATTACCAACATTCGAGAAGAAATTCAACTCCGAAGTGAGACTTTCCCAATCATCGGAAGCCTGATCGAAACGGATCCTCTTCACGACAACTGTAATTGAAGTTGATGAAGTTGAAACTTGCGGAAAGAAAATTCTCTTCACAAAATGAGCTCTCGTAATTTGCTGGAAATTTCCGGTGAAGAAATCGCCGGAGCAACCGCGTTTAATCAAGTTTTCATTGCTGAAATGATTAGTAGCCTCTGCTATCTCCTTATACGAAAACGATATCCCGAGATTGGGCGAGTTGATGAGTTGATGATTCGATTCGCGGAAACTCGAGGAAAATTCCGAAGAAAAGGTGGTTGAAATTGAATCCAGACGGCTTAATTCTCGGTGCTTTTCTCTGAGCAGAACGGCGTTTACTAGCCTCTCCCAGTTGTCGTAGATTGCAGACATCTTCCGGTACAATTCTGAAGCGTGGACTGGAATCCGTTGACATTAACCCGCCATATAAAGTATTCGAGTATGTTATGTCAGCGTTTACTTCTCATTTAACTTTGTATCTGCCTGGAATTCTCTAACCTCAATTTTGCCGCCAAGGATTTCAACAAAGCCAACAACATTATGATGATATTCACATTCAGTTCCTTGCGTAATTTTAACTTACCTACCTCGGCGAAAACAGATATAACGAGGAGCAAACGTTTTATCTTTATCTTGTGGTTAGTGAAAATTTTGAGAAAATTAATCCATTAAATAACAAATATAATACCCTTATCCTTTTAATTAGTTGGAGGATTGAGGTAGAATCTTCTCAGTTTCTAATATATGATACAACGAGCATGACACGTATATGAACATCACAAGTGAATGTTTCTGTAGGAAAAGGATTACCTTTGCCAAAACCAAAAGTAGGGAAGCGCAAGTGTTTGATCAATCAAAGATAGGGGCAGAGACGTAACTTCGCTGGGACGGGGCTGCTGTCGATTGATGAGGGGAGTTCATGATGTACTTGGGTACAAATCTGCCAAATAAAAAAAGATGAGTAGAAACCAAGAGTAGACAAGGCTAAATAGTGCTAGTATGATATGTAAATGAGTAGGTACATAGTTTTGTAGAGATATTTAGAGCCTAAGGGACCCAAAGTCTTTTTTGACTATATAACCCTGAATTTCTTTCTTTTTCCCCCCTCTATTATCTCATGTGGACCGACGTGGACTCTTCAATTTTTTTTTTCTTTTTTCTTTCTCTGATATTATCTTCTCACGGCGATTCGTCCACTCTCCTTCTCTCGCCGGCCGACGTCTTCTGCATCTTCCCCCTTTCTTACATTTCTCGCCGCCGACGTCTTCTGCAATCGCCTCCATAATTGTCTTCTCGTGGTTGATTTGTGTTCTGCCACCACCTCCGTGGAATTATGTCATCGTCTACTTCTTTGTCTTCTACAACTAATTCTGACTGGTCTAATACAAACGACTGCAATGGCGTTTAAAAATCAAGAAATCTATGGTCTTCTTCTATTCTTCTATATATTTTTTATTTGTTCTTCTATTTTGGTTTAATCTTTGAAGATTGACATGTTCGATTGCAGTGCTAGATTATTCAATCACTAGGATCGAGTGATCGATCAATGCAATCTAGTGATCGATTCAGTGATTGAGTTCTCGATTATATTGATGGACCACTCGATCGCTTGAAGAAATCTGGATTGTTCTAAAAAACATAGAAAAAATAAATAAAAAAGAACAAAATGAACGAAAATAAAGAAAAATTTAAAAGATTGATAATTAAAAAAAATAATAAATAAATTGAAGATTGATATGTCGATCTGTACATTTGAAAAATAATTATATTTAATATTTTTTTATTAGGCATAATTAAAGTGATCGAATATGTTGATCTCTACACGTGAAAAATAATTATATTTAATATTTACTTTATTAAAGGCAATGCCTCTAGTTTTGTAGGAGCATTGCGTTATAAGGGACATACAACTCTTTTTTCCAAGGCTTTTGCTTTCACACACGCGGTCTTGTTAAGAATCACGAGTCGTATCATATGTTTTCAAGGCTTTGCTTTCACACACTCGCATTCCACACAATTCTTCTTTCGTTTTTACAAGATCACAAGTAAGTTGCTTCAAATAACCCTATAAGCCTAACGGGTTATGTCTCCAACTGCTGCTCCATAGCTTTGTAACGTGCCCTTCCCTAATTACATACATAGGATCTTTCAAAGCTCTAAGAATGTACCTCATGGGAGGTCGCTTACTGGGATCCAGATTAAGACAAGATCTCGCAACAATCACAATGGAACATACTTCCAGCATATGATCCGCACCTATAATCAGTGACGGATCCACAATCTTTATAACGAGGTCCAGAACATCTAAATTCCTGTTAGCTAAAGCTGTTTCTAACCACTCCTTGAGGGTGGCGTCCACATCAGATATGTTCGTATTATCTAATGTTGTTTCCAACCAATCCTTGAAAGTGAAGAACTTATGCTGAGATTGCCTGTAATAAGCTCCAGCAGAACTCTTCCGAAGCATTAGACATCATCAGAACATGTCGTTTTAGGGTTAGGACCACCTGGTTTTTGTCAAACGGTCATGAGACTAATATTCACACGCATAAGTGGATTTTATAGATGTTAGATGTGCATACCAGAGTCGTTATCTTGAGCAGAGACCTTACTCAGACTTCCAAGTCGAACTTCAAAACCATGATCAAGAAGTATGCTACTGGCTTGAACATCCCTGGAAACAGATTTTTAAGGAGAAAAATGTTTACACAAACAATGAGTTAAAATCAATTTAGAGAGAATTATTGAATAATGAGTTTGACCTTACTCACCCCCCAAAAGCTAGCTTTTGAGGAGATGAGCTTTTGGGAAGAGTTGTCTTGCAATTATATATTGAACATCATTAATTATTCAATAGTTGCTCTTTCCAACCCAAAGGAAAGTTTAAATGAACTGAAAAGGCATAATTATATGTGTGTGTGTGCGCGCATTTTCTCAATATACCCGTGAGCAAGAGGCGGGGAACATTGGTGGTGCATGAAGGACAAGCTTTCTGCAACTCTAATTGCTATTTTCAATCTAGTAATCCAATCCAGCGACGCTAAGCTATCATTGGCAGTTCTGAAGAAGAAGGAATTGGTGAAATTCCTCTTTTCCAAGTATTTATAAATCAGAAACTTTTCGTTCTCGGACTCCAAGCAGTGGCCGACCAGAGGAACAAATCTGGACCGAGAATTATCAACCTTGGAGAAGAATTTCAACTCCGCATGAGATTTTCCCAATAATTGGACGCCTGATCGAAACGGATCCTCTTCACGACAAGCGTGCTTGACGTTGAAACTTGCGGAAAGAGAATTCGCTTCACGAAATGAGCTATGGAAAATTGTGGGAAATTTCCAGTGAAGAGATCGCCGGAGTGGCCGAGCTTAATCAAGTTTTCATGGCTGAAATGGTTAGTAGCCTCTGCTATCTGCTTATACGAAAATGATATGCCCAAGTTGGGCCAGTTGACGTCTTGAAGATTCGATTCACGGAAACTGAAGGTCAATTCCGAAGAAAAGGTGGTTGAAATTGAATCCAGACGGCTTAATTCTCGAAGCTTTTCTCTAAGCAGAGTGGCGTTTGCCAGCCTCTCCCAGATTGCAGACATTTTTAATTTCCAGTACAATATTGAAGCATGGAACCCATTGACACTAACCTCATCATATAAACTATTTGTCTATGTTATGTCAACGTTAACTTCTCATTATTTCTCGACATATGTTACAACAGCCACCTTTGTGTCTTCCTCGAATTTGCTCAGTAATCCCTGTATCTTTTACCGCCAGGGAATTTCAAGAACATTACAGGCGATTAACTTTGTCAGACGCTTCAGTGTTACAATCAGGTTCAAGGTTAGCAGTTCAAAGTTCAAACACTTTCTTCCAAAAAAAAAAAAAGTTCAAACAACACAAAATTTTGGAACTGTAAATAGTTTATATAAATAATATATATGGCCATTGTTCAAAATGGTCCCATGGTCAAGTGGTTAGGACATTGGACTCTGAATCCAGTAACGCAGTTTAAATCTCGGTGGGACCCTTTTTTTTTTTTTTTTTTTAACCCTCATCTCCACTAGTTCACTACAATCTGTTGGCGTGATTTAATTTCAGACAATTCTTCTTTGAGAAAATTATATTTTTGGTCCCATAAGATTGGGTCATTTGCAATTTTGGTCCCATTATTTCAGAAAGTGACAATTTTGGTCCCGTTGGATTCAATTTGTGACAATTTTAGTCCCACCGTCAAATTTTGGATGGAAATAGTATTTTGCCGTTAAATGTCTTGAACACGGTCAAATAAAATCAATGACAAAAAATAACCAATAGATATTTGCAGCTCAGTTGGTTGGGGAGACATTTCCCATGCTTGAGGTCTTGGGTTCAAAACCCAGCTTATACAATTTTTGTTCAAATAATTATTATGCTTAAATATAAATTATATAATATAAATATATTATTATATTAAAATAAATATATTATATATAATAAAATAAAAATATAATATATTATTATGTAAAAATATTTTTTAAGCTATAATATATATTTGTATATTATATGTACTATATATTATATATATTAATTTTAAATATAATATATATATATATATTATATTTAATATTAATGTACACAATATATTATATATATACATATAAAATGTATATTATGTATATTAGGCTGAGACCTGAGTAGCTTGGAGCTCCATCCATGATACAACCCATTTTATAAAAGAACGCCTATTGCTTGGAAGCCTAACCTTTGATGTCAACAATTACAACAGAGAATCAACCACATAATTAGTAGCTACACATAAAAGTAGTACTCAAGTCAAGATTCAAGATATCATGGAAGTATATGCCACAAGAACACAACTTTTCAACACAATGAATACACGAACAGAACTGTAGCACAGACGATGCTACTATTCAAGATATGATCTTCGCAGGCAAGTTAGACAAACTCAAAAACATTACGGGCAAATAAGGAAAGAGTTCATTGAACCAAATGGATTAGAGGTCACAATTACACTAAACGAGTTCTTTAATAACAGAAAATACGTATGTTGAATGCAAGAATAGGAAAAAAAAAAATGATCTACCACAATCCGACAAACATAGAAGAGAACCAATTAACCCTCCATGGCTCCATGAGAGGGGCAAGGAATGGATGTAGGCCAATGTGGAATCAACAAACAAATGCGAGGGCACCCACCAATACCGCCTTTTCTTGGAAACATTTTCAATATGCCTAAAGAACTCATTTTCGACTTGTAGTTTTCTCAACTTGATGTTGTATGATACCCAACGACCATGACATTCCAAATACACAATGTCCAAATCAAATGGATGGAACCACAGTGGTTTTAAACATCATTCTCCAAAACCAGGAAAATTTGCGTCATAGTGGACATCTACATGACTTATATTATGCACCAAATACCAATCTCCACTGTCATTGTGAGGCGGAAGGAATATATAAGATATATATACAATGCAAGAGGTAAAAGTACGCAATGCAATAACAAGTATCGCCTTGATCTGATACAGCCTCAGTTTTCTAGAACAAGATAATCATTTATTTTCAAGAACAATGGTGTATACCGGATGGGGTTTTCAAGCAGTATTCTCTAACCTTTACTCCACAGTCAAGAACAAGAATAAGAAACCATCCTTCTGCCCCCGAGTGACGGAAGAAAGACCGAACCCCTAACCATCCATGAATCACATGAGTCATAGCCTATCCCGATACTATGCTCCTTCGGCCACGCTAGTCACAGTAGACACTCGATATTACCTACATCTTATAATAGCACGTGCCCCCGTAGAGTTCACGATTAAGGTTCACCGTCAGCCCAATGTCTTCTCGGATTCTTTCGTACACGTTACCTCGGGCCCCTTATTCATTGGGTAAACAAGAATCACGCACTTGTAATGCAATGCATGTAAATCATTTTAAATATCATTTCCCAAGAGCATGAACGCACATGAGAAAATATAACACATATACATATATATATTAAATACATGATTGTCAGCCGTTTTATTGATTATTTAAAAACGAATTTTCGCTTGCAGTTAAACAATCCAATTAGTGAAGGCCACATGAGTTTAAGTTATTGGTTACACCAAGAGAATAAATCTCACTTGATAAAACTAGACAAATGAGGAGAACAAGACTACTAGGACAGTCACTGACCCTTGGGAAGAACACCTGGACAACAGACACAAACACAGATGAGACTAGACTGAATAAAACCAATTAAAGACGCTTGGCAATGCTACACGTCATAAAAAAGTATGAGATGCAATAAGAGGCATGAAACGGCATGTACAAGTCCATGTGAACAATTAATATCACATATAATAATTATACAGGTACTTGTGTCATATACAAAGTATACCTGTGTGTATCAGGGCATACAAGAACATTCAAGTATGATTGACGACTAACAGAAGATACACCAAGGCCTTAAACATGTTACAACACATATCGATCAGGTTTGAGGTCAATTAGAACATGTTTGATTAAGTTTGAGCACGAAAATGGATTTTGGACAAGATTGAGCAAAAGTTGGGAGTTTTTGAAACACATAGAAGAATGAGAATATCTTTAATTATAGAAGTCAGAATTGAATTTCGTTTGTCATATATAAAAGTAGATAAGTAGGGCTTTCCAACCATATATGGCTCGACTTTTAGTTCAAAGAGGATCGAAATAGGCATTGATTCAAAATTGGGTGAAAGCAAATTTTCAAAAACCCCCCGACACGAGGTTGGAACGGATATATCTCCCTCCTCAGGAATGATTTTAACAAGCCTTAAAAATAAGAATATTTTACACTCAAAGTAATTTTAGTGGTTAAAATTTCAAATCAATTAAAGTACTTTGGGATAGTCGGGGCTGCAACAGATTTACACTATAAATGGTAGCAGCCGCGATGCTTGCCCAAAATTGTTTTCTGCCCAACTTCATGAAAGCTTCATGCATCATTTGGCACAAGCCTGAATATGAGATGCCTAGGAATAATTTGCAAAAGCTTGAATTATATATGTACTTCGAAAATCTAGCAGAAGTTCGAATATTAGATCTTTTGAAATATTTGGCACAAGCCTGAATATGAGATCTGTTGAAATATTTATCAGAAGCTTGAATTTTAATTAAGTATTATAATTTTGAACAGATTAGATACAGCAACAGCTGATGAGGTTATATGCTCAAATACTCTTTGGTTGGTTCAGCACTCCAGCAGAAAACCGAATTGGTAAGGCATCACGAGACACCAAAATATCAATATGGAGGAGTTCCATACAACCAATTTATAAAAGAAAACTTTTGCTTGGAAGCCTGACTTTGATAGGATCACAAGACTAATATGGAGGAGTTCCATTCAACCAATTTATAAAAGAAAAGTTTTGCTTGGAAGCCTGACTTTGATAGGATCACAAGACTGTAGTCTGTAAGAGTTCCGCAATTATGTCAACAATTAAAGCTGGTAATCAGAGAGCTACAAGTGAAAATAGCATTCAAGATTTCATGGAAGTACAGGCCTCAAGAACACAATTTTCAACGCAATCATAACATGAATAGCACGTCCTGTATTCAAGATATGCTCCATACAGGCAAGTAAAATGAACTCAAGAACATAACAATGAAAACTGGAAAGAGTTAATGAACCAAAGCGATTAGAGTTCACAATTACATTAAAGGAGTTCTTTAAAAACAGGCAATAGATATACCGAATGCAAGAACAGATACATAATCTACCACAATCCAACTTACATAGAAGAGAACCAGTTAACCCTTCATGGCTCCATGGAAGGGGCGTGGAATGGATGTAGGCCAATGAGGAATCACAAACAAATTCGAGAACTCCCACCAATGCGGCATGCCCTTCAAAACATTTTCACTATGCCTAAAGAACTCATCTACGACATGTACTTCTCTTGTCTTGATGTTGTATGATATGCAACAACCATCATATCCCAAATACACGATGTCTGAATCAAATGGATGGGAACACAATGGTGCAATTGAATTAGGATAATTTGCAACATTTTCAACATTTACAGGACTTATATTATGCTGCAAGCACCAATCTCCAGAACTATAGTCATTGAGAACCCAAACTTTTATGCTCGGGAATGCAACTCCCGACGTACTCCCTAATCTGAAATATCTCAATTTCCCCCTATATTCAACACACAGACAACTGCACCTAGTTTGTCCTCCAATATCATTTGGAAAGGCAATGAGGTGCATGCTTTCCGGGTTTTGATAGGGATCATATGCAATTATACCATGTTCCAAAGCTATCCAATGAAGAATCCCATTAAGCACAACAGCCACCCTCTGTATGTAAAGCGGAAATTTGTCACAAGGAACAGTAAAGTCCTTCCATTTACCAATTTTAGAAGCATAAACGTGAAATTTAGGCGTATCAGTTGCTTGAAACGGTGGTTCAAATCGTACCACTGTGTAACTTGTGAGGAAGCCATCTTCCACATGAGTATGGAAACCCCAAGCACACGACACAAACTTACAAAAGAGCGGGGGAAGGACGATACAGTGGCCAGTGAGAGGATTGCATATGTAAAAATTGCGATCAGCATAATCAAATGATAAACTCTTATTAATGGGCCAGTACAACACTAACCCATTGCTAATTGCACAAACCAAATACTTTTCCTCTTCTTGTGGTTGATGCATAGGCGGGATACCAACTACACAAAGACTTGGTTTCACATACAAATCTTTCAGCAGCTCATAATCCAAATATGAAAACTGAGAATCCTTGCGGCGCATACCATAGGGAACAATAGTCCAAGGCTGTTGTGACAACAAAGAGGCTCGAGAGACATAGGCACGCACAAAATAAGGATCTGAAATAAGAGACAACCACTTTGTGGAAACAAGTTTAAACCTAAAAACAGACTTCACTGGTAGTCTAACAAGAAACTCCACTAATAGCCACTCAGGGATATTACCATCCTCGATCCAACTCACGCATGAAAAGCTGAAAATGTTGGAATCCACAAGCTTCACCTCGTTTCCACTGCATTTCTTTGAACCTGTGTCAGATCTTTCCATTTTCTTTTCCAATTTTGCAGCACTACTACCTGCTAAAATAAATATTTCAAACAGGTCTGTCTTTTGGGAAAATACACAAACAGTTGGTGGGTTGTAGAAGAAACTTGTATGTATGCTTTACCTCGGCACCGACCAATCTCGCTTTAAGCTAGTCACAAGTCTTCAAGGATTAAACTTCGACAATTTTGTTGGTAGGGTTAACTCAAGACTCAAGAGCGAAGATCTTTCATTTCCCCAAGGAAAAGAGGAGCATTCATTCAATTGCTTTTTGCTTTTAGAAACCCTCAAGAGGAACCAGTGTGTTATAGCGTACTGTTTTGTAATCGGTCATTCTCAAATTAAAATTTAAATCCTTCAATATTAATCATCTTATTTTCAATTTGATTTACTCCCAACATTAGGATTTGATTTGAATACTAATTAAATTTCTAATTTAAATTAAGATTTTAATCAATTAAATTTCTAATTTAGATAAAATGTACATATTTATCAATTGTAACATCGCATTTTAATTATTTTGTTTATAAATAATATATTTATATCACAAAATTGTCTAATAACTTCCAATCTTCCATATTTGGGGACTTCAGCCCTGTGTAAAACCTCATAAATAGTGTCGAAATAATAAAAAGGAAAACTAAAGTACTAAAAACTAAACAAAATAACTTGTTTTTTCACAAAATAGGTGGGCGCAAACACAAATATATACTTATTTAATTGTCTAATAGTGTCCCTTAAAATTGTTCTATAAAAAGAAGTATAAGATCATAATTAATTAATTTTTTTTGGTGGAAATAAGATCATAATTAATAGTTTATTAATATTTATTCCTAAATAACTCCCGTGGACATTGACTGGATTAATTTTTTTAGTGTTAACCACTTTCGGACATACAATAGAATTATACATTTCTAAGCCAAATTGACGTTGCAATATCACATGGTTCATTTGATATGGAAAATAAAATAGTAGTATTATCTAGATTATTTTGCTGCCAAAAAAATATTATGTACAATTTTCAGTGAAGTGTACCTAGTTGGACCTCAAAAAATGGAAATGGGGTTTTTCTAATTTTGGTGTATTTTTTTTTTGATATATTTTATTTTTGGTGTAACTTTTTGGTGTAGTGCAACTTTGGAGTTTTCCGCTTTTTGTAAAAGCGGAATCACTGTGCAAATAGTGATTCCGCATTTGGGAAAAGCGGAATCATTGTAGCATTCCGTTATGAGTCTTCATTGCAATCATAATTAATGAACAGACGGAATGCTACAGTGATTCCGCTTTTCCCAAATGCAGAATTACTATTTGCACAGTGATTCCGCTTTTACAAAACGCGAAAAACCCCAAAGTTGCACTACAACAAAAAATTACATCAAAAGTAAAATATACAACAAAAAAATACACCAAAATTAGAAAAAACTCAATATTATTATCTTTGTGAAAGGACACTTGCAGAACATAATGACACATATCAATTGTCTCTCTATTAGTCTATTACTAGATAGGCACATATGCCTATTTTATTCCAAATAATTCTAGCCTCAATTTGAAATATGCTTTCGCATTTTTGCAGATATTTTAATTTATCTGGATTAAAGTAGGATACAATAGTTTCAAGAAATAAAAATGCCCTATAGGCTATAATGCCCATATCATATTGGGCTACATTTAAGACTTATTCACATGCCCCAATTCATTCCTAGCCCATGAGGCCCATACAAAATCTATTAATGCCCAATTTACATATTTCAGCCTATTATCCAAATAAGCTTTTATATCAGCATCAATCTATATTCTAAGATAGTTCAGGGCCATAATAATTTAGAATTAATTTATCTTCATTGTCCACATTTAACCAATATATAAGACAAGTCGAGCAAAGCCATATAGTAAATTTATTTAATTTCTTTTTTTTTTGGTCAAGATTTATTTAATTTCTTGTTACATTCTACTCGCAACTTTTCAAAGAATAAACATCATATTTTACTATATTTCATTGCAATGAATATTCATTAAATCATATCAATCTTTTCGAGTGGACTCGATTCTATCAAAAAATCTCACACCAAATCCTACTTTTAAGGTGGACAAACTAAAAAAAAGTACCAAAAAGGAATTAAAATATTGGCAAAAACTTGCTATACCACCCTTTAATTTTGTACTAATTTCCTCCTTTTCGATAAAGTACAATTCCCCGTTGTTATTATTATTTTTAACCAGACATGTTCATTATCGAGTACAATGATGAATCTTTTTATTTAATTATAATTGTACAAGTATTTTTAAGGATTATCATTAAAAACTTTAGATTTTATTTCATAACCAACATCAATAATCAACCCCAAACTTTTAATTAAATATATATGAGTTTCTTTCACTTAACCACCTAATTATAACCATTTCCTTGAATGCAGAAGATCTTAGAAAGAAAAATTCAGGAAAAAAAATGTTGAAAATTTTCAAATTAACACAACACAAAGGGCAAAACTGTCATAGAAAAAGAACTGGTGAAAATCAAAGAGACAAAACCCAATAGAATGGACCCCTACCTAACAAAGCTTCTCACTTTGTGGCTTTCATTTTGGGCCTACTTCTGGGGACCCCTGTCTGCAACCTTTGCTCTTTTCTTTTTT
>JBBMKE010000011.1:18964813-18977994 GCA_037834125.1 Lippia alba | reverse complement strand
AATCCTTTTCTCCTTTTCCTCTTCACTTTCTCTTACATGGTACTTGTTGGAACTTAGCTGTAAATGCAATTTTTTATTTTGTTGAGATTTCAAGTACAAAATTTATATCCACTTTATGTTGCAGTTATATTAATACACTTCAATAAAATTCTAGTTAACCCAATGTTTCCTTGAATATCAACTTTATAATCTTTAACTTGACCTTGTAATCAAATCAAAGCCAACCATCCAGTTAAGACGATATTGTCATGAACTATAGTGAATTTGAAATATAAGCCAAATCGTTCATTATTTATTATTTATTTTTATTTTTGATCTACTATGGTAAGAAAGAAATTGTAAGTTTAAGGTATGTATATGGGTTTCAGTTAATAATTAACTATGACTTAAATAATGTGTCTTGTCTAGAATTCGACAACAAACACGTAAATCCTAAACTAGTGACGTGTGGCCAAGAACGCCAAAGTGGTATTCCACGTCAGGGCGCAACACGGACCATATTACCAGGGGAAGGACCCTCCAAAGCGATCATAGAGAGCTGAAGGGAGCTCTCTCATTGAGGTTTGCCTTGTAACGCTCCAATTGTATCGCACCCTCATCCAACAAACTCAAGGATGAAAAAGGCCAACTAGCGATGCTGAACATTTAGGGTTAAGAGTCCCAACTAGGGGAGCAATAAGGTTTCAAGAGCTAGATCCCTTCAACTCCTTAACGTCACTTTTACCTCAAATATGCAAAAAACGGTTGTTACCATACCAACCAGTGCTCCACTACCTTTAACTTGTCCCAGCCACAATCAAAGTCTTCACACTTTGTACCGAATGTTGTTGTACTCGAATAATCTGTGTAGGATGACCACGAGAATATTCTCTCTTCCTACATGGTGATACCCTCCCGATGACAAGTGGCAATACCACATTGCACCCCCTCCCCCCACCCAGAGCTATAAATAACCGTGCACCTCCGATCCACTGATAGAGGAACTTCCTCTTCAAGCGACAAACCCTAAAGCGCGCATCATGAACCTCCAAGGAGCTCAACTTCGTTCTTCAAGGTCTCCTATTCAAGCCACCTGACGACCATCCCTTTCCGGTCAGGTCAAGCGAGGCGAATTCTCTTTCTTGATCATCCCTCACAACTCATCACCTCATAGCTCCCTAATCAGCTCCATCAATTCCCAACCACATCATAATGATCTATGTTAATTTGACATGTTTTAAGAGACACTAATTTAATTAATTGATAAGTAATGTTTACTTACACAAAACACCCATTTAGTATTATACACACATCATTACACACACATACACATATATCATAACAATTGTTTTAATTAGTCTTTTAGGGATGTATGTTGATTGTTCATTCCTTGAAGTACGTACAACCAGTAATACTAGACACACGCGCATGAAATGCACGTGCCCAAAGCTAAAAAGGCAAGAACTCAAGTTGCTGTCTTTAAGAAGTCTTCTTCAACATACAGTCCCCCACTCCGCATATTCTCCCTTTCTCTCTCTCCCAACAAACACAAGGAAGAAAGAAGTAAGAGAAATGGGAAGTTAGATCAAAACTTCAAAAAGGTTTAAATAAACTTCATATCAACAATAATAACAGCAGCAGCAACAAATGAGATGAATCGTCTTGCACCAGTATCAGAAGAGCCCATAAACGAAGATAACTCAAACGTCACAAACTGCGCCAAGAAAGCACAAACATGGCGGAATTGGCTCAGAAACCATTTCCCTCAGCTCTTTCACAAGAAATCTGACCTCAGAATACTCTTATCTGTTCTCGGATGCCCTCTTTTCCCTGTTCTTGTTCATCCCAAACACCCCATTTCTCAAGTAAGTTATTTTCTTTACTTTTCTTTTGATATGAACTCATATTTTGGTTAAGAGACTTTTATTTGATGAAAGTTATATACTTATATGTGATATCAATATATATTATGTGTACGCTATAGAGAAGTAAAAGCTTCAATCTTTATTAACCAAGATCAGTGTTGGTTTTAGTTACTTTGCAAGTTTTTGATTTCTTGATTTTGTAAAGATATATATGTCTGTTAGAAATTCATATAACTTTTTGTTTTGATCAACTCCTTAATTTGTTATAGGTTTTAGTGTTGCTCGCAATATTGCTTTTTCCCAGGATTCAAAGTATTACTTTCCCAAAACATATTGAAAAAGTCACACAATTTGTAGTGCTTTTACTTTCTGCACAATTTCTTGTACATGGGAAGAAGGATCATTTGCTATTTCCAAGTGCCATAGACTACTAGCTTAGCTTCCAGGATTTCTGGGCATACATTTATTTATTTATATTCTTGTTTTTTAACTTTTTCTTGGATGTTATATCACATTTATTAAAATTCCAGTTCGGTATGATCGTCCCTATAAAAATTGTGTATTTAAAAATTAAATTAGTATAATTACGAACTATTGAAATCTACATTTAGGTAGATATCATTTTTATTTTTAATTATATTAGATAACGACCTAGTTATATATTTGTGGTAGTTAAGTCACCGTCGTTTTCTTTTTAGAAAAAATAAAAAATAAAAGAAAAGGAAAAACAAAAAACTCAGAGAATTTAAGCTTTTGTACCGTCCGCAACTACCTCAATGAAATGGACCTTTTCACCAATCAAATTTTAATTATTTTTCAACTACCTCGCACAAAACTAAGATTCGAAGATTTAATGCCACTTTACTTGTAGCATTATATTTAATGCATGCGCCGAACATAGTAGACATACATTTGATCGAAAATTAATTGTTACTTATGAACATATTTATATTTATGTAACATTACATTAAAATTTCATTGAGAATTTGATGAAACTTAGTTTATTTAAGTGTCCAAAATTTTGATATATTTATACAAATATATATTTTAAAATAATATAAGACCAATCTCGAATGGCACGTAAACTAATTGTAGGAGAAAGTTGGTCAAAATATTTAATGACCATTTAGTGAAGAGTTGAATAATGGTTTTTTGTGTGGTCGTAGGTATCTTCCTCTGCCCAATACATAATTCAGCATTTCACGGCGGCGACCGGCTGCCGAAAAATGGATGGAGTGGTCAAGAACATGTACGCCACCGGGAAAGTGGCTATGGTAATGGTGGACGATGGCAGCACTAATGGCTCCACGGCCGCTGGAGGACCAGGCTCCGGTGGCGTTTCACAAAAGGGATGTTTTGTCATATGGCAAATGGTACCTAATAAGTGGTTGATTGAGCTAGTTGTGAGTGGTCACAAGATTGTAGCCGGTAGCGACGGCAATGTGGCGTGGCGGCACACGCCGTGGCTTGGAGCTCATGCCGCCAAAGGCGGCGTTCGCCCTCTTAGACGTGCTCTTCAGGCAAGTCACTCCATTTGAAACTTGCATGTTTTATTTAAATATGATTGTCGCTGGTTTGTTCACTATCTTAGTAAGATTCGAACTAGAATTGAAACTTGTATAGCTTGATGTAATTCAAATATTCATATTACCCTCCAATATTTCCTTTCTTTTTCATTGCTGGTAATACGCACCCAAAATTTCCATTACTTGCAAGGCAAAACAAATTCCTTTTCTGGTGGAAAAGTAAATATGGGGATTTAAAAGAAGTCTTTCCACAATGATAAAACTTATTACTTCAACTGGGGTGTAGCTATTTTCTGGTATAGTTTGTAAAATACATTAAATCTACACCAACCACACTTATGACTTAAAATGCAAAGTCATATGCTATTTCGGCAAAAGGGCAATTCGGCTTCTAAATGTGACATCATTTCTTATTCAGCTTCCCAATTGAGAATACAAACGCTTTAAATGCTCACAAATATAATTAATGCAAAACTAATGCTTTTTGGTCTGTAGCCTAAATTCTGATTCCATCCCTGATCATGATCTTCTCTTCTAGGGCCTCGATCCGATCGCCATATCCTCAATATTCTCCACAGCACAATACATGGGTGAAAAGCATATATCGGGAGTCGACTGCTTTGCCCTGAAGCTATCGGCCGAGCCCTCTGACCTAACCGAGCGCTCTGACACCTCTGCTGAGATGATCAAGCACGTGACGGTCGGTTATTTTAGCCAGAGGAGCGGTTTGCTAGTTTATTTAGAGGACTCGTACCTAACCAGAATCCAGACCCCCGGTTCGCAGCCCACGTATTGGGAAACCACTATGTGCACCAAAGTGGAGGACTATCGGCCCGTTGAAGGGATGATGATTGCCCATTCGGGCCAATCCAATGCTATCATCACCAGGTTCGGAGACAATTTACGGGCCGGGCACGGGGTCACGAGGATGGAAGAGAATTACGTGATCGATGATCTTGCTTTTAACGTACAAGGCCTTTCTGTGGACTCGTTTATCCCTCCACAAGAAGTACAGAAGGATTACCCGGAGGAAAATCTTGATTGGCGATCGCCTCTACATCGATAACGATTTTCGATTAGGTGTTTGGGTTGGATGTTTATGAATGTTTTGTTTGGTGTATACGTATGTAAGGATTTTGTCTTCCTTTGTGTGGAAATATAGTCTGGAAAAGGGCATAAAGTGTTGAAGTGTGTCTCCATTTTGTAAGAAAGGCTTGGATTTACATTAGTCATATGATCCAGCAGATTTCAAGAATCCATGTACTAGTGTACTACTAAAATCTCTCTTCTGATCTCTGTTCTTGATCCTTGAGTAATTGAGTTGAATATGTTACTCCAAGAGTATAGATTACCACCTTAGAGATGCGACGCCCTAGTGTGGGTCATCCATATCCCCCCGCACCTAGGCCCAAACTCACATATGAAATGGACGTCCATACATGAGCCCAAGTCTAGGCGAAAGGAGACCTAGACACACACACACTAGGCTAAGAGGGGCTAGACCTTTAACAGAGCGCGCAAAACAATAAATAAACCCACACGTGGTGCGTACCTGTACGTGCAAGAAATTGGGGCGTCACAATCCTCCCCCTTAAAAAGGACTTGTCCTCAAGTCCGGCTTGCTTCAAGCAACAATTTATACCCCATTTCATCCTCGCAATGTAAACGTATTCCCTTACATCAGCTAAGATTAATATATTCAGAAAGATCAGAAAAATTCAATTTCGATTCAAACAGTGAAGTTTTCTATTTATATTTGAAACCACCATTGGGCCGCTTAGAAGAGCACAAAGACTTGGCCCAACTAGTTGGGTTTTTGGTTAGTGATGGCGGTAGGCTGTGAATGGGGCGGATTTTAATCCGAATCTGGTCCTAATGTGATTCGAATTTTAGCATATTCGTCCAATAAAAATGTCCGACGGATCATATCCGATTATAAATATTTGTTATCCAAAATAAATTGAGCGAATATGGATTTAAGGAATCTGATCCGTTAAGAATCCGAATCCGATATTATATATAATATTTAATTAAATAAATTATTTACTAGTACATAATATTAATTAAAATGATTAAGAAATAATAAAACTTAATTTTTTTACTCTAAAAATATATATACTTTTATTAATAAGTTTAAAATTAATCTATTTTAAATAAATATAAACAAAACTATCAAATAATCTATTAAATAATTATTATTTATTAAATATTATGTAATTATATTTATTTTTTTATATCAATTTTATTATTTAAAAAAATAAATTTTATTGCTAATCTGGTCGGATCTTTTATCGGATCTGATCTGATTATATATGGGTTCAAAAATGATGAATCCGAATCCTATAAGATTCGAATTCGGATCCGATTAACGGATCTTCTTATCGGATTCGGATTCGGATTCAGAATCTCCTGATCCGATCCGAATCCAACCCGTTGACAGCCCTAAATTGTGCAATGCTTTGAGAAAAAGGCCTCAATAAAGCCCATTCAATTGCAAGGGCTTTGTTAGGCTTTATGTTTCACAAATTTCATGCTATTTTTACACTTTCAAAGAAACTTGTATATATTTTCAATTTTTCATAAGCAAAACGATTCACCTTTGACTACAAGAGTCTACATCCGAAGACCGAAATCATCCATCACAAGAGTTTTACCCCAAAAGTCAAGAATCAAGTACTAAACAATTAATTAAACATAAATGAATTTGTTCTCACTCCAGTCCACCATATTCCAACTCCTAATTATGCAAATAACTACGTTGACGGTTGAACGGCCTAATTTTACGCAATTGTCAAATTCAAATATCCAACAAACTTAACATATATTTTCAAAATGAAATGCTGATATAACTTAACCAAACCCTTTTCCCAAAATCATTTTCGCTATATTCTTGAAAAAAAAAAAATTATTTTTCATAAAAATATAAAATAAAAAGAACCGGAAATGCCTGTCAAATCCAATCTGGCGGGTGATTTTCAACGCTAAAAGCAATTATTGACAAATACGTACAATCCGCACACTTCCTCCACTCTCTTCATTTCGAAGGAAAAAAAGGAATATCTTAATACTATTGTCGGAGATTTATCATTTTTGGCCTCTCTATCACAATAAACATTCCAGTTAGACTTCTAAGTATTCCACCTTTCGGCGATAAAGCAAACAAAGTCCTCAAAAAACACAGAAATTTTATGGACACACAGTAACACACGTTCTAGCACACACGAGATCTGCTGAATCTTAATCCGTGATCGAGAATTTTGGATTGAGAAAAACTACTGAGCTGTAATGGACGAGAGTCTGCTGAAGAGGTTGGAAGCCGCGGTGGTGCGGCTGGAGTCGCTCTCCGCCGGGGGATTATCGCGAGGAGTTGAGGTGGATGACGGCGGCGATGCGGCGGCGGCGGATCCGTCGATTATTGCGTTCGGCGATCTGATTTCGACGCACGTTGGCAGAGTTACGAGCGCCGGGGAGAAGATCGGGGGACAGGTTCTGGAGGTGTCGAAGGTTATTGCGGAGGCGTTTAATGCGGAGAAAGAGCTTCTAGTCAAAATCAAGCAGACTCAGGTCAGAGGCATCTTTGTTTTTTTGAGTTCTTTCAATTTTGGTCAGACCTTGTGCTTGAGAGTTCAGTGAATTAAAATAATAGGGAGATTGGAAACAATTAGGCTTTATTAGGTCTTTGTAAGTGGCATTGGCGGCAATTAGCGTTGAGATTACTGAATCCTTTTCGGACATTGGATAGCTACTTTGAATTGATGTTGGATTACTGGAGATTGATGTCTCGATCTTAAATTAATGAATGAATTTCTCTAAGTTTTTAAAATTGAGGCTTGAGGTGAGTTGGATTTGCTTTTTACCTGTCTGGTAAAGATGCAATGAGTTCAGGATAGTAGAATGGATTGGCTGGCCTCAAACTGGAATGGGGAATGCCTGATGTGAGCTAGTGGCACTTCTCATACATGGAGAAGTACTTTGAATTTATCATCGTTTTTATTTTTTGCAATTAAATGTCCTGTGTTAGTCTGCAAATTTTTTTTTTGGGCTTGGGGAGCGTGCATAGGACAGGCTTGCTTGATTGAGCATGCATAATGTACTAATTCTGATTCCTCTCTGAAAACTAGTGGTTGTCCGGTCATGGCATCAGAAATGATCAAATGACGGAGAGAAGGTTGGATGGACTTGTTCTGTGCATGTCTACTTGATTCTGGTCGAAGCAATGGTTTTGTGATATGAAATTAGGGAGAATATGAGAGTGAGCTGTGGGGTAAAAATAGGGATGAAGCCAGGATTTGGGTGGTTTGTGGGGTAGTGGTGTGCAAAATTACTAAACTTAAATTTTGTGCATGAAAAATTCATGAACACAAGTGGTTAGTTAGGTTTTATTTGTAGGTTCCTTGTGGAGGCCAGATGGCATCAATATAATGCACAATTAAACGTAGTGCGAGGTCCTGATTATCTTGTAGCCGGCCCTTTTTGTAGGTTTTTTGTCTGGTCACCGTGACTCAATATCTTGTAGCAGGCTCTTTTTTAGGGCTGAGCTATGTGTTTTTACTTGTAAGTTTACCCAGAATCCAATTAGGGCCTTACTGACAAATGAACATGGCCTGTCTCTTTAAATAAATGTGTGTGCATGTGTGTGTGTGTGCTTTGAGGCTCAGTCTGCATATGCCGCCTTTGCAGAAACCTGATATGCAAGGATTGGTGGAATTGGCTTCTAATCTTTATATGTGTGTGTGAGAGAGTGTTTATTGTGTTTGCTTCGATGCTCAGTCTGCATATGCCATCTTTGCAGAAACCTGATATGCAAGGATTAGTGGAATTCCTTAAGCCATTGAATGAGGTAATGACTAAAGCTTCTGCATTGACTGAGGGAAGGCAATCTGAATATTTCCACCACTTAAAGACTGGTGTTGATAGTTTGTCTGCTCTGGCATGGATTGCATATACCGGAAAGGACTGTGGTAAGAAACATTTACCTGCATATGTGCATTAACTCTGCTTCAATGTCCAATAAGCTAACTGTCTCTATAATCAACATAATTTCTGATTGTAGGCATGAGCATGCCTATTGCACATGTGGAAGAAAGTTGGCAGATGGCTGAGTTTTACTGTAACAAGGTAGTAGTTCTAAACCCTTCTCCACTTTGAGGGTACATGCCCCTAGCATCAGGGACAAGGGAAAAAAATAGAAAATAAGCAAATGTATTATTAAAGGAAATCTATAGTACCTTGCCATTTAACATGTCTTATGTTATTCTACCTCCAATCATGTTCGAAGTAGCTGTAGTAGTTTTGTAATGATTTGGTTCTGAATATATTATTTTCGTCGAGCTTTCCTCTCTGGAGTTCATTGAAAATACTAGTTCATTAATCTCTCAAGAGTTTGAAATTCAACATTTGTCTTTTTGGTCAAGTCAATCATCAGCAGAAGTTTTTAGGTATGTGACAATGTCCTGCCAACCCCTTAAAAATGGGGTATTTGTTGTGTTTAGGTACTGGGCAGAGTTAGTATGACCATATATCATTTGTAAACCAGTCCTAGTTCTGATATATTCTTGTTTATGGTCTAGATTCTTGTGGAGTACAGAAACAAAGATGCTAATCACGTTGAGTGGGCAAAGGCATTAAAAGAGCTCTATATTCCAGGCTTGAGGGATTACGTCAAGAGTCACTATCCACTTGGTCCAGTGTGGAGCACCACAGCGAAGAAAGCTGCACCTGCTGCCCCACCAAAAGCTCCTTCTCGAGGTGCTCCTGCTCCTCCACCACCTCCACCTGCCTCACTTTTCAGTTCTGAAACAACTCAACCTTCATCTTCAAAACCCAAGGAAGGGATGTCTGCTGTCTTCCAGGAAATCAATTCAAAACCGGTTACTGCTGGTAAGTACCATTACATTTACTTCCGATTAATACACCTTTCTCTAAATTTGTATTCTTTTTCCCTGATTGTTGTCTTGCACATCAGGTTTAAGGAAAGTCACAGATGATATGAAAACCAAGAACCGCGCCGACAGAAGTGGTGTTGTTAATGCCCCTGAGAAGGAAGCTCGTGCTGCTGCACCTGCTTTCTCGAAGACAGGACCTCCAAAATTTGAGCTTCAAATGGGTCGTAAGTGAGTAGAATACTCATTTACAAATATATGATTCTGGGATTTGAATCTTTCTTCAATTAAATTACATTTCTATGCAGATGGGCTGTTGAGAATCAAATTGGAAGAAATAATTTGGTAATTGATGATTGTGATTCAAAGCAGTCTGTTTATGTCTATGGGTGCAAAAACTCAGTTCTTCAAATCCAAGGTATATCTTCTTTTCTTGAAAAAAGATCCATCTTTACTAACTAGCATATGCACTGGTTAACTCAACCACAAACTATACGTTCAGGGAAAGTAAACAACATTACAGTCGACAAATGCACCAAGATGGGGATCGTATTTAAGGTTGGTGAGGAAATTGTCCTAAACCCTTTGAAGCCATATATACCGTAAATTAACTAACTTGTTCTATTCTTAAAACATTTTACTAGGATGTTGTGGCAGCATGTGAGATTGTCAATTGCAGTTCTGTGGAGGTTCAATGCCAGGTAATTAATATCTTCACTGAAGATTTCCAATCTTAGCTTTCAGTCGTCTTAGTTATCTAACAGTAAATACAGAGTGGCGGATCCCTCAAGTATCTGTGGTTGCCCAGAATAAGATTCCACTGGTAGCAGTATTATTTAGTTGATCTAAGAACCATATTTTCTTGCAAATTTGCATTTTTTAGGGCTCGGCTCCAACAATCTCAATAGACAACTCAGCCGGCTGCCAATTGTACTTGAGCAAAGATTCTTTAGAGGCTTCTATAACAACTGCAAAGTCAAGTGAAGTCAATGTACTGGTACCGGGTTCAGAACCAGATGGTGATTGGGTATGTCTTATTCCGTTACTTGACCGTGCAATAATATATCAATAGTTAGGCATGCTCCACGATTCATTTTGTAGTTAGTCGGAAAATGCTCCTTCTTTTGTTCTATTTATGAAAAAAAAGAACGGCGTGACTGCCAATTCCGATCAATTATGCAATTTCTAAATTTTATTTTATGTACAATCCATTGTTTGCAGGTGGAGCATGCTTTGCCACAACAATATATCCATGCATTCAAGGATGGCCAGTTCGTGACTACTCCAGTGTCCCACTCCGGAGGCTAAACACGGACAGAGATTCAACGTCAATCATCAGTTGAGCTGGTTTTCCGTTTCTCCCAAATCTTCCTTAAAAGCGTTGGAATTACTTCTTCACTTTCTCTATTTATTATTACCAATCGCCCCAAGATGAGACCTGTTCTGTTTTACAGAGTTGTTGTATCGCTGCTTGTGTCTGTAATTTGTTTGTGAATGGACTGTCAAAACTCAAAACCCTTTTGGTTTGTTGTCTCGGGTGTTTTTATTTGTTCGAGGCCTCAGTTTTCTTACATGGTTATCTTTTGTCCTGAAAATTTTCCCATGAATGAATATGATTTCTTTCAACATTGTTTTCTCAGAACAGATTTTACGCTATTTGAATATTTCCTTTGTACCTGCTCACTCCACACGTAGGCCCACGGCAAGACAAGTTGCAAAATTATTGATACGTGTACGTGTATATACAGACATTTGATTAAAATGTGGAAAATAAAGATAGTATGAAAGTGAAAGGTATATGCGGCCCCTAGAGCTGCGTATTACACGTGGCAAAGTGGAGCTGTTGATGATGATAATTATGGTCCAAAGAGGATGCATTAAACTTACATTTATTCATTTGGGCGGTCCCATTGTTATTGTTATATGCTTGGGAAACTCACTCAAAGAAAAAGCGTTTTTGCGACTTTTGGCTTTTCTTCTCGCGCACCGAACCAGCTGGTTCCAATTTGCCTGTTTTTTCATCCAAATTCCAAAATCCCTTTTCTTTTTCTTCAAAAAAGAATTGATTGTTAGATCTCCTGTCTTAATCCTCCTTAAATTTGACGAAAGTGCCCTTAAGAGAGGTAACAACTCTTGATTGGTGAGTGTGTTAAGTTTCAATTTTCAACGAAAGCTTTTTCTTTTTGGGGATTTACAAATTACAAGTAGACTATGTTAAGTTTTCCTTTTGAAAGCAAAATGCTTTTCGAAACTTAACTATGTTATGTTGCTAAACATTAATAGATTTGTAGGCTAAAGTCGGCCTTTTGCTTTTGTTTGGGACATTGATTTTGGACCACAAAAGGGGGGAGAAAAAGTTCTATTGTTGTATAATTTGGCAACGCACTCCTTGCAGTATTTAATATTAATCTGGTATAAAGAATGTTGATTGGTTATATTATTACAAATTTCATTTTAGGAAAGCGAATTCAAGATATTATAGGTTTAGGGAGATCAAAAGCTCAATTTTATAATCTAACGATTGCCGGATTTCCCCGAATCTATGGTCAATCTAACACATCTTATGACTTTTGCTTTACCTAAATATATAGTTTAACACTCAACCGAAGTCTATTTCAAAAAAACACTCAACCAAAGTCAGAAAGTAGAATATCTTTTCCAAATACCTAAACATTATTCTACGTTGTTGGAAACTCGCACGTGTTAGTGTTGCCACATGCTTGACCTGACACTATTAAATTATTTGAAAAATTATGAAAAAATTTTCAATTGTGAACTTAATTTTTAGTTCACTATCCAGGTCGAAATTTTTTTGAATTTATTTTTTAATTGAGTTTCAAATTTTCATCAAAACTCAGGATTGACGCATAAAAATTGTGATAATGCGTATATGCTGCCCAGATTGGGAAGTAAAGTGAAAATTTAAAACTCAATTGGAAAGTGAATTCAAAAAAATTTCGACCTGAATACTAAACTAAAAAATTTTCAACATATAAGTAGTTTCAAGGATTATCAAAATATAACACTATTCTTTCTTTAAAAAATAGAAAAAGGAAAACATTAATCAAATTGGTCATGAAGTGAAAAAGGTAACAGTCAATACTCAATAGTCGTAGTCATACTTATTGCTAGATGACCACAAAAAGCTTTCACATTTCTTCCTCCCTAATTTCCCCTGCTTTTTGAAGTCTCTTTTAGCTCACACACACAGAGACACACAAACAAATCCCTTTCTTCTTGAGCCAGTAAATACTAAATACCATTTCCCTCTCAAAACTCCATGCTTTGATACCGCCATTTGCTAACTACGATACTCTTGAAAAAACCCACACTGTACCCCACCCCCACGACCCCTTATTTTACCGTTGTTTTCATAATCTTCTTCTTCGGTTCTTCCTCTCTCTCTCTCTCTAAATATTCTTACAACAATCTCTTTTAGTCTTTCCACCGCCATTGATAGCCATAGCCATGGCTCCAAATATGCAGAAATCCACCACTCTACTATTCTTCTTCCCACTCTGCCTTTCAATATTCTCTTCTCACACCGCCAGTAAGTCCACATCTTTCTCTTTAATTTCAAGTTCTTGAATCTTGATCAAGATTCAAGTTTCATATATTTTATTTGATTTAATTTGAATAGTATATTCATACATAGAATGAATATTTGTATGTCCATGAGTATGAATTGATGTGTTAACAAGAATTCTTGAGCGTAGCACTAAAGCAGACTCCATTATTGTGTAAATCGTGGTCCATAGAGCACGTCATCATTGATCTTAATTTGTTTTCTTTTATAGAAAAAGACGTTATTTGACCCTTGAGTCTTCCCCTTTTCCTTTTTTCTTCCTCCCCAAGATTCGCAGTCGTTCATCGGAATAAATTACGGCCAGGTGGCGGACAATCTGCCGCCGCCGGAGGCGACGGTGAAG
>JBBMKE010000011.1:18909695-18934647 GCA_037834125.1 Lippia alba | reverse complement strand
ATCATGTTTTAAATTTACTTCTTTGTATTTTTTAATATGTACTTATTTATATATTATTAATTAATCGATCCGTGCAATGCACGTGATTTATGCTAGTAATATATTATAAAAAAAACGAAGGTATTAATTTTGTTACATATTTCGTTTGGCTGAGTTCGAGTTAAACCATAAGTAAAATTCTTTTAAATTGATTTTTTAAATAAGTAGGTTTCGAATTTTAAATCTCCTACAAAATGAAATAAAAATTGGCTTTTATTATTTAGTCGGTTACCACTAAAACAAGACGTTTTGAGTAAAAATAGATGATAACATAAAAATCTACATTGATAAACATACTAAATGATACAATATTTATGGTAGGAATTAAAATAATCAAGATAAAATAAAATGTCAATATATATATATATAAGTTAATCTAGTTTCTTTCCGCAAACATATCATGTGTTATTCATTGAGAGAAAATTGCTAGATCAAGACAAGGTGTCGAGCCCTTGGATATTGATAATTTATCTTAAAATATATGGTGAAAAACATAATGAAATTACTAAAAAAAGGAAAGAAAATAGTATAGATTATTCATTTTAATTTTTTCAATTTGAAAATCACAAAATTACAAAGTAGCACATATACCACCAACAGACGTCAATTCTGTCAAAATAAAATTTTCACATGACCAGTTCATTTTCAACTTTATTATACGTATAATATATACCCTTATTTATACGTTGGATACATGTGTGAATAAAAATATGTTATTATTTTAATATATATTAAATTTAAAATTTTATGTTAATATTTATTTTCAATATAATAAAAAAATTTATGATATATAAATAAATATTAAAATAAGATAATATCAAATTAATTGTTAAAGCAAAAATTAAAAAAAATATAAAAAAAGAAAAACGAAAATATCTAAATATGACTTAAATTTTTAGTATACTTCCCAATTAAATAAATTTCTTAGTTAACTCGCTAATTATTCTAAAATGACTTGACTATTTTCGTGTAGTTATATTGATGAATAACACGACAATTTCTCAAAATCTTGGTATAGTTTCACAACTAGATAATATTATACTTCATATTCAAAGAAAAGCTATTTATTTAATAACTAATGATTGCGTAATATGATAATCTCTTAAAATTCATATATAATGCTCGAAATTCAAATGTAAATACTTCCTATTAAGATAAAAGTTCTTCATTTAACATCTAGCGATTGCATAATATAATAATTCTTCAATATTTAAATATAAATACTTCATATTTAGGCAAAAATTATTCATTAAACAATTCAACTACGAATTATTAGATAATACAAAGTTTCTCAAAATGCAAATATTATTCCACAAACATATAAGTGAATATTTTATATTAACATTAAAAAAATATTTGAAGGTACAATAAATAATTTATATTAATAGGGATCAAACTAAAACTTTATTTAGATGGAAGAATGAAGTAGAATTTTTTAGTCAAATCAAGAAATTTTTCAAAAATTCTCTTAATTAAAATGTCTCCCTCTTTCTCTTCTCTCTCATAGTTTTGTTTTATGTGAAGAAAATAAGGTTTTGGGAACATAACATATGAGAAAATCGTTCAATGATCCATTTAATTTGCAATTATTTCTATTTATCTAGAGTCATCAATTTATTATCTTTTTTTAAATTTGTTTATCTTATTTCTTCTTCTGTGAGAGTCCGTGGCCACTAACGCAAATATATATTTTGTGATTGATTTGCAAATCACCTAGAGATTCACGTTAGTAGAAGATTTCGATTGTAAACATATTATGTTGGAAAAAGTCAGTTTATAAACATCATCTACAAAATAAACTCCTTAGACTATGATTCTTTTGACATAGTAAATATTATTTTCAGACATTTGGTCTTTATTAAGAAAATTCGATTTATATTTTTATACTTGTTTTGATATTTATCTTGAGCGTAAGGTTAATTGTATACTTCATTCATTTCATAAAGATACAATTTCGACTTACGTAATTTTTTTGGATATTCCTATTTACATTGAAACACTTGTAATTGTTAATTTGTTTACGTAATTTATAATATTGTTTGGTTGTTAAAAAAAATGAAGGGGCTAATTTAATTTGTGAAATGGAGTCAAATTTGGTGAAATCATTCCAAATTTGAACAAAACAATTTGGAAATTGGACCACTTATTTCACCTATGGATTTGTTTTTCTCGTACGAAGTGCGAACAATTATCAATAAATATGTCTATTTAAGTGCATGCCAAATAATTGGAGGTTGGGACCAATTCTTTCTTAAATTAATTATGGCATCTTGTTGAGAAAAAAGACCACTATAACAGTTGTTGGATATCTGCACATTTTTATTGCGTTTCCAAAAGTTTTTTTTATTATTTAAATTTAGAATTTACCAATACAACAAAATTTAGAATTTACACATACAACAAATTAAACTTGGGCAGATGAACCATATGGCTTAGGTTCAATGCTTTTGGGAGTTTTCGGGAGTTGATAGGAGTTGAATTGATAGCTTCTGGGGTCATTAGTTCGACCGATGCAATTATCGTTCGGAGCATAATGATACCATAAAGGAATATATATATATATATATATGGATATGTGATCAATTCTTTTTTTTTTCTTGCACATATGATTAATTTAATATAAAAATAAAAATCAAGAACTTAAACCGTTTGGGTATGAATATTATTAAATATTTAGATATTAAAAAGAATATTTTTTATCAAAAAAACAAAACACGTATTTGGTTATCCATGATGTAATAAATTAATTTGGATAGAGAAAAGCTACTTTTTTTCTTTATTCCAATCGTGTTCTATTTATTTGCTCAACAAATAAAGATTCCAAGGAATTATTTACCATTAATTAATAGATAGCTAAAAATCAAATACGACAAACTTTTTTATTTTCTAACAATCTTGGGTTAATTAACTATATGTATATATTTAATTAATTAAAGGAAAGACCAATACAACCAGTAAAACATAAAGCAGCTTTAATATCTTACATTAATATAACAAAAGGAAGAATACTTTTTACAATTCAAACTTTGTGATTTTTATAATTTATAATCCCAATAAATTTTCATTTTATACCGTCATTCAATATTTATATTTATAATTATTTAAACTTTTTTTAATGATTTTAATTAAAAACCATGCATGTGACATGTTTATATAACATATACGTTCAACGGCGGAGCTAGAAATTTAATTCATGGGAGTGACTAAAACATAACATTATATTGACCCTTGTTAGTATTAATTTTAACTTTGGGGAGGGGGTCAATAATGAAAAATTCTATAAAATTTAAATACATATATTTACATATCTAAAATAAATTAAAAAAAAATAAAATTTGAGGGGGGTCATATGTACCCCTCAGGAGCATGTGGCTCTACCGCTGTATACATTAGCTGTATATTAAAAAAAATTGAATAGCAGCATATTACAAATGTAAAATTGGATAACAATATGCAATAAATTTTTTTATCAGATAGTAAATTACAAAAAATAAACAGAATTTGAATGACAAAATATCTTTTTCCCTTAAAAAAGTTACATACTTTGCAACAAATACTTAAAACAATATACATATTAGCTTATATGAACACGAATGTTATATATGAAACAAATATTCAAAAAAATTCGTCTAAATACAAATAAAACTCTCAACATTATGTGAAACTAATTTATGTTTTATTAGTAAAAGACATTAAATTACTATCGGTTGATAATTCTTATTCGGACCAATTTTTAGAAAAATTAATACAGTGATCAGATCAAATAACACAAAACTTATCGTATAATTTAGTTAAATTGACATTATGTGAAATTAATTTTCTTTTTGTTAGTAAAAGACATTAAATCACATATCAGTTAATATTTCTTATTCGGACCAATAACAAAATTAATACAGTAATCGGATCACATAACATAAGAACTCATCATATAATTAGTTAGATTCGCTTAAACGGCAACCTATATCAATAATTGAGTCCACCAAGTAAAAGAAAGTGTATCAATATTCAAAAACTGAAAATAAATATTCTATAATTATCAAAATAAATAAAAAATAGTATAAACTATAAACATAATTGACAATACATAGCAATTATAGAAAATTCTGCAAAATGTGAAAACAAAAAATAAAAAAAATAAAAAAAGTGTAAAATATTAAATCCCACGAAGACCATTTTCCTATAATGTCCAAATCTCATCATCTCTTTTTCTGCAATAAAAAGAATCTTCCATTTGCTGGACAGTAGACACCATTTCTCTCTTCAATCCTTTGTCTCATTCTCCATTTTCAGTTTCTCCCTCAAATTCCTCGTCCTCTTCCCCTTCTCAACCCTGCACCAAACAGAAAGATTCAATCTTTTTTCCAGTTTAGTAGTTTTTTTTGCAGAAACAGTGTCAGCGTGGTAAAGTGAGCTACTTCAAGAGATCAAGATCAAAACAGTTTTGTATAAAAATAGCTTTCTGCAACTGCTGTGCTTTTCCTTGAGCTTGATTATATATACACAGATTGAAGGTTTGTGGAATATGTTGGTCTTTTTGTGTGTTTTTAGTATGTGGGTTTTGCTTTTTGTTGGAGATTCTTGCGTTGATTTCATTGTTTATGGATAAATGATGAATCTTTTTTATTTTTTTATTTTCTTCAAATTTTGTGTTTTTGTAAGTATTTTTTAGTGTTTTCTTGATTCTGGGGGAGCCTTTCGTTTTTACTGCTTTCTCATAGTTTTTCTGAAGAACCTTTTTGACCCTATGGGATTGGGATTCTCGTGTTCACATGTGTGCAGAAAGATCAAAAAGCTGAAGTCTTGATTGATTATTCTTTGTGGGATTTTAATTTTCCTTGAAATTATGTGTCTTTTTCATTCATTAATGATGAGCAAGAAAGTCTCCTGCATTTCATTCACTGAATCTGGTTTTTCGTTTCTCAGTCGTACCCTGCTAATCTGGTGACTCCTTTAATGTTTAACTATAGTAAAGTCCTAATTCATTGCATTTATTGTCTATAAACAACTAGGATCTTGCTTCCCTTTTCTCTTTAAATTTCTGATTTCTAGCTCTAATAATTAGGAAACTTTATTAGGCCTCTTATTTATTTGTTGCTGTTATTGTGTTTCAAGATTTTGGTATCTTGAGTGTCTTACTTGAGCTGTTACTCAAATTTCAGCAATTTTTGCCTGTTTAAATTACTGAAATGCTGGAGAAAATGGAGGAAAGATTCGATCCTGATGCGGTTATAGAAGAATTCGAGGCGTTGACGAGGGATGCGGGGAGGGTTCAGAAGGAGACCCTTAAGAAAATATTGGAAGAAAATGGTGAAGCAGAGTATTTACAGAGATGGGGTCTTGATGGAAGAACAGACCCTCAAAGCTTCAAGTCTTGTATTCCTCTTGTCACTCACCAAGATTTGGAGCCGTATATTTTGAGCATAGCCGACGGTAAAAACCAATCCGTCCTAACTGGTAAACCGATCGCTACCATTTCGTTGAGGTGAAAAATATCTTCATTTTGCATCAATCAGTATTGTTACCATTGTTGCAGTGGAAGGTCGAGAGGGGGGTGGACGTAATTTGAGCGTTTTGGAGGGGGTGTCAGTGTAATTAAACGTTTTATATAGGAATCGTCGGTTTTTGGCTTTCTTTTTTGGTTGGTTGGGTTGGGGAAAATGATGGTTATTGCAATTTATTATGTGAAATTGATGTTTTTTTGTAGTTTGTGAATTTTGAGGTTGTTTCTTGCAGTTCTGGAACCACTCTAGGGAAGCCGAAGTTTGTACCTTTCAACGATGAATTGATGGAAAGCACGATGCAAATATTCAAGACTTCTTTTGCATTTAGGAACAGGTAAAGTTTGATGCTTTAACAATGCTGTTCTTTTGTTTTATGCAGCAACGTGAATCTCAACTATAAAAAGTTTATTTATTTATTTATTTCTTGTTTTTTTTTTTTTTTGAATTAGAATATTATTTAGCAGCAACTTGAACAAGAAAAAGTTTCTTTATTTACCTTTTAACCATTGTCTTGTTCCTTCTCCTTGCCGACTTTTTGAAATTTTGATTCGGATGAAGTCAATATTATTACTATATCATGTTTTATTTATGTATGAAATATTTTAATAAATGCATGGTGAATATCCTATTAATTCTTGTGACTTTATTTACATTTCTGAAATTTTTTATAACCTTCTTGTTGAAATTTCGATCCGGAATGAAGTCAAGCTGTTACACGCGGTCGGAGTTCAATTAGTGGATATTAGTTAAATTTGTATGAAAACATCGGATATGATCTCTCAGATATTTTAACATCATGCGTGGTACTAAAAAACGAGAATTCCTAGGAATTTTAGTGGATGTTAATTAAATTTGTGTGAAAAAATTGAACTTTTGCAGGGAATATCCAATTGAGAATGGTAAGGCATTACAATTCATATACAGCAGCAAACAATTCAAGACGAAAGGAGGTCTAACAGCAGGAACCGCCACCACGAATGTTTACCGAAACAGTCAATTCAAGAAAACCATGCGGGCCATGCAGACTCCGTGCTGCAGCCCGGATGAGGTCATATTTGGGCCTGATTTCCACCAATCATTATATTGCCATCTTTTATGCGGCCTTATTTTCAGAGACGAAGTTCAGGTTGTATCGTCCACATTTGCTCACAGCATAGTGCATGCCTTTCGAACATTCGAACAGTTATGGGAAGAAATCGTTAATGATATCCGTGAGGGGTCGTTGAGCAGTCGGATTACAGTTCCATCAATTAGAACAGCTGTTTCGAAGCTTCTGAAGCCTAATCCTGAATTGGCGGACATTATCTATCACAAGTGTGTGGGATTGAGTAATTGGTATGGATTGATTCAAGAACTGTTTCCTAATACCAAGTATGTGTACGGGATTATGACGGGCTCGATGGAGCCTTATTTGAAGAAGTTGAGGCATTATGCCGGAGAGCTGCCTTTGTTGAGTGCTGACTATGGGTCTTCTGAAGGATGGATTGGAGCTAATGTTAACCCAAAATTGCCCCCGGAGTCGGCTACCTTTGCCGTGCTTCCGAATATTGGTTACTTTGAATTTATCCCTTTGAAGGAGGGCGCAAATGTCCTCGAACCAGAAAAGCCGGTTGGACTGACTGAAGTCGAAGTTGGCCAGGAGTACGAAATTATTGTCACCAATTTTGCAGGTTTAAATTTCTTCTCTTTCTCTCATTTTATGTACCTATGTTCTTTGTTTTATATTTCTTGAACCTTCTTCATAATGAGTCATACTTTTTCCTTATCAAAATCCTAAGGCCAAACACAAGACCAGTTATACGTGATCACGAGCCGAGAGTGCTATATCTTCTCGGCTATATCCCTTGTACTATAGTTGCTTGGCCACGAATCTTGCTTTCAATCTTGCCCGACACGATCTTATCGAGCCTCAAAATCTTATTCATTTAACTACCCCAACTCCTAAGTCGTCTTTCGTGCTTGTCATGTGGTGTTTGGATTACACGGGCTCATATTTTAATCATTCTTTTGCCCGGCCGTCCTCCCTGCCCACCATACTTTATCGCTTATCGCTATCGTTATCGTTAATCCGCCCGCCTAATGACTCTGTTACCCACATGACAAGACGAGACGGATGAGGCCGTATAGAAAATGTATAAAACTTTTCAAAAATATTATACTATTTCAGACTATTTTATACTCCCCATGGCACATGATTCTCGTATAATATAAGACACGATATAAGAGGAGGGAATATAGTTTTTAAATATAAGAGGACCACTTCTTCTCTTGATATGGACCCTATGTATTATTGTAGAAGCTTAAATATAATATAACACACATGATTGGCAGGAAAGGTCAGATTTCTGTGTTTAATATATAGAATGTTTAATAATAGTTTATGCTTAAATTATTGTATGCTTGTCTTAATTTACTCTATTAAAGTATGATAAGTGACATATTGTTGTTTAATTGCGACTTACACGTCTCGTCCTCGTCAGCAACGTCTAGTCGTAGGGGCCTCGATACACACATATATATCTATATATATAAGTTAGGATATTACCGATTTCCCACTTGAAACTATGGATATGGAGTCATTTGAAATTCATCCCATAATAAACCATACCCTTCGATCCAAATATGGTCGAAAGGAACTTGAAAAGCTCGGACGATATTGTACATGTTTACGTGTACGTTTTGGGAAGCATACGAGAATCTGAATTATAACATCATTTAACGATGTGTACTAATTCAAGATGTTGGTAGATCGTGGAGGAGATTAAACAATAAGGGATGTTTCTGTAATTTTGAAACCGAAAAGGGTATCCCAAAACATGATCACAGCTATTTTGATCGTGGAGATAGCTGTGATCATGTTTTGGGAAAATTACATTTACCCCCTATCATTTAGAGGGTGTCTTCAAAAACTTCTGCTTCTGGATAAATAAAATTCGTCGAATCTTTACATCTTTGCAGGATTATACCGTTATCGGTTAGGCGACGTGGTCAAAGTCAATGGCTTCCACAACTCGGCCCCCGAGCTCCAATTCATATGCCGGAGGAACCTCCTCCTCACGATCAACATCGACAAGAACACCGAGAAGGACCTTCAACTCGCCGTGGAAGCCGCCGCTCAGCTTCTAGCTGAGGAAAAGCTCGAAGTCGTCGACTTCACCAGCCGGGTCGACTCGGATTCGACAACCGAACCCGGCCACTACGTCATCTTCTGGGAAATCAACGGTGACGGCCCCCACGACCGGATCCTCCAAGAATGTTGCAACTGTCTGGACATTTCATTCTTGGATGCAGGCTACATTGGGTCCCGTAAGGTTAACACGATCGGACCACTGGAGCTGAGGATCGTCCGGCGAGGGACGTTCCACAAGATTCTGGATCACTACGTCGGGCTCGGGGCCGCAGTGAGCCAGTTCAAGACTCCGAGATGTGTGGGCCCCACAAACAATGCGGTGCTGCAGATACTGTCCATTAATACCGTTAAGAGCTACTTCAGTACTGCATATTAGTTGGTTCTTTTTTTTTACCGAATTTTTCATTGTTATAAGTTGCAATTATTAATGATGTTTTTATAGTTGTTCTAATAATACTCCCTTCTTCCTAAATGTATAAAATTAGCTGTTTTCATTAGTGTACTGTACAACAAATGAAACTATCTATTATGAAAGGAGAAATTCAAATTCTGAACAGATTAACAAGGCAAGTAGATTACACTTATTATATAATTTGTCACTCTCTTTACGCATGTTCGTGCATAAATATATGGTTCAAATGCAAAGAATTATTAGAGCGACTGGTCAACTCGGTCGATGGATGCATGAACCAATAAAGATTTACTGAGATAGCAATAGTGCATGACTAGTCAATCGATAAATGAATCAATAAAGATTGATCAACTCGATCGATGAATGGACTAATAAACATTTATTGATTCGTAGTGACTAGTCAATCGATTAATGGATCTATAAAGATTTATCGAGAGATCAACAATTATCGTAGTAGATGGTATTTAAAAAAAAGAAATTTATCAATGTACTAATCAACCATATATTTGAAATAAAAATCAATTGAGGGTGCTAATCTGTCTAATATATGGTACAAATATAACACACCAAAAAGACAAAGATTTCTACAACGTCACTATTCACAAATGGGAAGTAATAATTGTCTAATAATTCTGTAGCCGGCTCAAAAATTTAAAAGTATTAAGAGAATCTAATTCTCTCTCACGTACATATTATATACACATTTACATATACATATATATAAATATATCATCTATGTTTATGCTGATTGTCAAGATTCAAGAAGCTGAAAACGTCTCTGCAAATCACAAGAACGATGAAGGGTTTTGAAGAAGCTGATGAAGATGCAGAAGCCATGAAGATATGGGATTGTGGGAGCCCTCTATATGATTCATATGAACTTGTTTCAGTCACTCACTTTGTTGAGAGGCATTTCATGGCATTTCCATACCATGGATATCCGAGAAAGACGGCGTTGTCGGATTCCACGGTATCAGCATCGGAAAAACCAATGAGGGACGACGATAGACGTCTTGGGAGGTCGTCTGTTTTTTGTTTCTTGAGCTGGAAGAGGAAGAAAATGGACGGAGATGGAAATCGGAGTGGGAAGAAGCAGAAAGTTCATCATGGGATTTCTAGGGTTTTCTCATGGAAGAAATGAAATAGTTGTATGCTTTTCTTTTTTTTTTTATAAATTAAGTTGATATTGAATTATAATGATTAATTTTCTTCCTAAATTAGTACTTTACGTTGTATGCTTATGGTGTATGAAAATTGAAAATGAAAAAACATCATTTTAAATTTCAAATTTTGAGGGTTTTGTGTTTCAATTCAAGCTAATTCATTAGTTTTGTTTTGTTTTTAGTTATTGTTGCTATCCATCAAGAAACATAAGAGTATTATTGCTCTAATTAAGAGTATATTCCCATTTTTATTTTAGAAAAAATATTAAATTTTATAGGTTGTCATCTTGCTGGGGAATTCTAATGAAGATAGGGTGCAAATAATATGATTAAGTGAGATCCCTTCAATTATTGTTTTCCACGTGAGAATGATAAGAATATGATGTAATGGCTAATTTAATGTAATTTGTTTGATATTATTGTAAATTAATAAAGTGACTCGTAATTAATGTTTTTATTCTTTTTTTTTAAAGCCAAACTTTCAAAAGAGAATATTATTGCAAATCAACAACAGCGATAAGAAAAATATAAGGAGAAATAATAGAAAAATTACCGTAGGCCGAAACCACAATTCAAATAAATTTGTGAGCTATTATATTAGCACAAAAAAAAAAAGAACCCTAATAATAGGATTCGCCTCCATGAAATTGAAGATTGTTCATTCAAATTGTTTTTAATTCGATTCAGGTGAAGTTTCACAACATGTCTTTTCTCCAGGTTGAGAAGAACAATTACCTTAACCTACAACTAATAACTCGACCAAAATTTTTATTGGAGAATCACAAAGAAAAAAATTAAAATTAAATTTTCCCATGTAAGGGACAAAACTTGCATGTGGAAGAGATAAAAATTCCATACGGAAGAGATAAAACTTTTATATGGAATATACAAAAGAAAACATAACTAAAAAAAGAAAAAAAAAAAAAACAGCTAAGCAAATTGTCTATGCACCAAAAAAAGTTAGTGGCGGAGCAGATCCCGCTAAATCTGAGAGGATAATAGTAGATCTAGATGAATGACGACGAATCTGAGAAAATGAAGGTACATCCGAGAGAGTGGCAATAAATTTGGGCGGATTTTGATGAAACAAATCTGAAAAACTGACAATGGTATAGTCAGTTACAGGTTGTTCAAATGATTAATGAATTCATTATTTTAAGGCAATATCTCGAATTCGAATCCCGCTTGAATATATATGTAATTAAAAAAAAATATATCATTAAAATCGTGGATGTTATAATATAGAGACACAGTTAACCCATCAATTTTTTTTTTGGTCCGCAAGCAAGGCGTCAACAAGACCGCTCTACATAAGATTCTCCGGCGGGTGCTCCCAAATGCACGTCGCCTCCATAATAGAATGTCCCAACTTCGCAAGTTTGTCGGCAAGAGAGTTCCCCTCTCTATGAACATGCCTCAACCGGCAGTTCCATGGTTTGTGCAGCAAGTTTCGGCATTCTTCAATCAAAACGCCAAGCGGGTGATCTCCGGTTTCACCCGTATTGACAAGATCTACCACTACCTTCGAATCGCTCTCTACTTCAATATTCTCAAAGAATATGAGTGAAAAGTAAAAAAGAATATGAGAATCAAGTTGAATGAAAAACAATTGTAAGCACTTAAATTCGTAAATCTTTGAATTTTGAATCAAAGCCCTAATCTACGTTCTTGACAAAGCAATCAATCAATTGAAATTTCGATCAGACTGTGGAGAAAACTATACTTCACCGCCGGATTGATTCAGTTCTATTATGCTGTCAGATTTGTTACGTTGACGCGGTTTGTATTTTTTTCTTTGGGTTATGTTATGTTTCTAGTTCTTTATTTCTTCCGTATAGAAGTTGTGTTCCTTCCGTATGAAAATATGTCTTTATTTTTTTTGTGATTCTCCTAGGAATTTTTTTGGCCGAGTTATCTGTTGCAGGTCAAAACGTTCTTTTCAATCCGGAGAAAAGGTGGCTGCGGAACTTCACCCAGAATGGATATTCAACTTCACGGAGCCTGTTTCTTCTATTAAACGTGATGCTAATATAATAGCTCACAAGTCTGTTGGAATTGCGGCTTCGACCTGAGTTAATTTTCATGTTTTTCCTTGTATTTTTGTTATTGTTCTTATTGATGTTCAATAATATTTCCCTTTGGAGGTTTGAATTTCAAAAAAAATCATAAATCATTTGTAGTACTTATTTTTTATTTACCGAAATCAATAAATATGATATTTTTTGAATTTATCAAAATTAATAAATGAGAATGTTTAGTTCAAACAGTTACAACAACATTCAACTCACAAGAAATCAGAATGCATTTAAAATTATAGAAAATACTATTAAAATTAAAAATTAGAGCTAATTTCTAGACTTAGCTTATATATAGCTAGGTGTATTTAATCATCGACCATCTTTACTTTTGGAAATTATACGTTTACACCATATAATTTTTTAATGGATTACAAATGCTCCATTTGGATATTCTATTTGGACTTTTTGGTAGAATAAAATTTCGATGAATAATGCTGAATTTTGTTAAATTAAATATGGAAGAATCTAAACATTTAAAGCATCTTAAATGATCTTTTGGTTCTCGTCTCTAAAAGTTCCCAAAAATACTCATGTAACTAGACAATCGAGTAAATGCCCCATTTGTATATTCTATTTGGACTTTTTTGTAGAATAAAATTTCGATGCATAATGTTGAATTTTGTTAAATTAAATATGGAAGAATCTAAACATTTAAAGCATCTTAAATGATCTTTTGGTTATAGTCCCTATGGGTTCACTACCATTGTTAGAGAGGAAAATTATAACTTACAGGCTATAGCCTCAGACTCATTCGACTCCATCCAACTCAACCATCTAACTAAATAAATATATTATATTTATTATTTAATAATTGATTAGTCATTTCCCTAAAATATAAATCTTACCGTTCTCTCCATCTCATAGGTTGTGACATTGATTTGATCGAATTAGATTCAAACTAAAATCACATGATAAAATATGAATTTCACAGAGCTAGTAGTGTCATGACTCCGGTTCCACACATTAAATCGTAATAGATAATAGTATAATTCCTAACAGAGACTAACCAAAAAAATAATTGTAATTACTTGTTAATTAATAAATTATAGGGGGCAAAAGTGCAGTTTCTCAAATTAAAGAGGGATCTTGTGTAAGCCCAAGTTATAAGGGATCTACATATATAATTAACCCTTAAAAACCAGCTAATATTCAAGGAATAATTTAGTGTTTTGGCACACATGTTTCCCTACGTTATTTATGCCAAATTCCCAACTTATCGGATCGATGAAAAATGTGTTTTAACTTTGTGCAATCTATGGTTGAATACAAAATTCAAATATTCTTTAGCGAAGAATATTCAACTAAGTGACGGTTAATTTATTTGTTTCTTTAATTCTACAATTGTTGCTTGAATTTGAATAGACACATCATATATGTAATAGTAATAGTAACTAGTAATTGTGGCACGTCGATTGCCTGTGCAAATAATTTTTATTATTATTTAATTATATTAAAAATAATTTTTATATTAATATTATTTTTGTTTTTAATATATTTATTAAATTATAATAAATAAAATAGCATTAAAAATAATAAATTATATTATCTTTAAAAAAATAAAGAACTATATATATAAGAAAAAAGAATTAAAGTGAGAAAAGAAACGATAAGGCAGAAAAAATTAAAGTAAGAGAAAAGAAAAGATAAGACAGAAAAATTTCGTTGAAGTGATAAAATTGATAAAATAAATAAAAAAGAAATGAAAAAAGAATTGAAGTGAGAGAAAAGAAAAGAAAAGACAGAAAAATCGTGATAAAATAAACAAATAAAAAAATGAAGTGATAGAAAAAAATAAGACAGAAAAATTTCGTTGAAGTGATAAAATTGATAAAATAAATAAAAAAAGAAATGAAAAAAGAATTTAAGTAAGAGAAAAGAAAAGAAAAAACAGAAAAATCTCGTTAAAGTGATAAAATAAACAAATAAAAAATAAAGTGAGAGAAAATAAAAGATAAGACAGAAAAATATTGTTTAAGTGATAAAATAAATAAATAAAAAAAGAGAGAAAAGAACCGAAGAGAAAAAAATGGATAAAAAATAAATTAAAAAAGAACAGAAAAGCGGACACCAGAGATCACTTTTACCTCGCGCCTAGTATAGATACTTGGGTAGGTCGTATCATCATTTCTTTGAGCTTAGTTGATATAATTCTTTTTGCCTCAATTTTGGACAATAGAAGAAAAGAAGCTAGAAACATTAACATTTCTTAAGCAAGAATTGGGAATTTAGGATATAAAGCTGAACATTCTATAGCTAATTTTTCTCTCTAAATCTCGAAATACATATCAAAAAATTGAAAATTAACATGATTAAATTCCAAACCTATTAAGAAGCCTGCCTAGTCAAGAAATTCTGGCCATATATAATCATAATTAAAAAGACAAGGTTTTACATCCCCTTTACATTAATAATATGTATATAAAACAAAAACCAGAACCTCATATTCCACATACCTTATATGAATCCCTACAAAACATATTGTATATCATCATAAAACAAATGTATGAAAAACTGAAAACCTTAAAAACTACAGTAATTGCAAAAAGGTATGAAGATATATACGCTATAGATGCCTTCACCATCAGCTCTCTAGTTTTAGCAAATACTCAGAATGGTGAAAAAGGCAAAGTCTCCCTATTGCTTTGTTGCAAGTATATATATACTGTGTACAACACAAAATTTTAAAATTATATTTTCCAAAACTTTTTATTCCCTTATTTAATTTTTTTTAAAAATATTCCCTTCCTTTAAAGGTCGTAATGGTGGCGGCCTCGACTGGCATGCGGATGGAACTCACTCGTATGCCCATCTTCGCTGCCAGAGAACTCTTGGCTTGTGTGTATATCGCGTTTGTCAAAATGTTTAACATCGAAATCTGAGTCACCACTAGATAACAACGCATTCTTTGCACCAGCAACCCCGTGATTGAGGTCGTCTAGAGAGACCGCACCTTCAAGGGCCCGTACAATCTGTATAATGCGTTCGAGTTAGATAAATAGGATAATATTGAAGTCACAAATCTTTAGGATTAATAGCATGTATACAAACCTGGCTCATTTTAGGTCGTCTCCTTGCAGAATGCCTAATACAGGCAGCCGCAGAAGCCACCATGCGGGTCATCTCCTCATGATCGTAGTTGTTCTCTAGTCGTGGATCAACTAACTCTTCGTAGCTCTCTCCTTCCATGTAACGAATTAGAATTGGCCTAGCCTGTATATATACACCACATTTTTTCAGCGTAAGTATGAATAAATTACAATAAAACCCACCCTACAAACTACAAAGTAAGGATCGATTAAATCTACGACCCCCTAAGGTTGGACGAAGTTACAAAGTCATCCCTCTCATTTGAAATTTTATGATGTAATTCTCCACATTTGCTGTAAAACAATACCCCTAACATCAACATGGGTACTTTTAGGGATATTTATCATAAGTTTTTCATAACTATTGCAAGAGTTAGGAACTATACTATAATTTCTCAAACGAGATTAATTAATTTGTAATTTCATCTAATCTTATGGATTGTAAAATAATTAGTTATAAATTATTATTGGGAAAGAAGAAGAAGAAGAAGAAGAAGAAGAAGAAGAAGAAGAAGAAGAAGAAGAAGAAGAAGAAGAGTACTTACCCAATCAACTAAGCTATCATCGTCGCTAGTGATATCAATGGGACGTCGTCCTGTTATAAGCTCCAAAAGCATGATTCCGAATGAATAGACATCAGACTTCTCAGTCAGCTTTCCACTGGCTGCATACTCAGGAGCCAAATACCTAAATTTTTTGCACATTTATATAATTAATAAACATTAGGAAATAAAATAAAGTTAAAAAAGTATTTAATTAATTCTAATTACCCGAATGTGCCCATGATTCGAGTTGAAACATGAGTGTGGTTGTCCTCCGAAAGTTTAGCTAACCCAAAATCAGCTACCTAAATTGGTGTACATCATGAATTAAAGACAACTTAGATATAAATTACAAAATTAAAAAAGTTTATAAACATTAGTGTAGTTTTAAATAAAATTAGATATATGTATTGGGCCTCGGCAACGTGTTAGCCGTTTCTGTTGCTACCAAAAAAAAAAGATATATGTATTATGTAGTACCTTTGCTTCAAAGTTCAAATCTATTAAAATGTTAGCAGCTTTTATATCTCTGTGGATAATACGAGGATGACCTGCAATTACGAGGAATATATATTGGATTAACAATGACAACTAATTATGACAAAAAATTGGCCAAAAAATGAAAAATAAATACATTGAAAACACTAAAAGATCCGTCATTTTTCTGAATTTCCGACGAAATTCCAGCAAACCTAAAAACATTCTAGTCGAGCTCGTCTAAAAGTAGTCGGAAAGTCGTTGGAAAACGCTATTTTCAGATGAAAAATCATTGTTTTTTTGGTAGCGAAAAGCTTACAATCTTCGTGGAGGTAAGCAAATCCTTTAGCAGATCCCAAGGCGATTTTAAGCCTAGTAGGCCAATCCATGACTGGTCGACCAGCTCCTGTATACAAATCAAATAAACCAAACATTAAAACATAACACAAAAAATTCAAATCCATAAGCAAACAGAACGTAAATTAAAAATTGATGATATATGTTACGTACCATGAAGGTGGAATTCAAGAGTGCTGTTTGGAACAAACTCATAAACAAGCAACCTCTTAGACCCGGCTGTGCAGTAGCCAACAAGCGACACCAGGTGGCGGTGGTGCACCCTACTGATGATATCCACCTCCGCCTGGAACTCCCGATCTCCCTGCCCGCTGTTGGCCTTCAAGCTCTTCACCGCTATTTCCTTCCCATTGGGCAGCACTCCCTTGTGCACGAACCCGAACCCGCCCTGCCCGATCACGTTCGACTGTGCGAAACCACTCGTCGCGGTCGCCAAGTCGTCGTAAGTGAAGCTGCTTTGGTTGAAACCCAAAGCCATGGCGGGGTGCGGCGGCGGGAGGGCCGGGCCGCCGGAAAAGCCTGCGGAGCTCAGGTCACTGCTGCTCATCCCCGGCGGTGGAGGAGGCGGCTGCATCGGCCAGCCTTGCTCGGAGCTCATTCCGGTGCTGACGGGGCCGGCTGGAGGCATTTTCACCATGTGATCACTAGGCGGCCCGGGGCTTTGCCAACTTGTCCCGTTGCTATAGTAACTATTAGTATGTCCTGCAAATAAAAAAACAAAAGGAAAAACAGTAGCAGTTATTAGTGAGTAACTGTCTCTCTCAATATATAATAGTATAGATTTTCACGTATATATTCAAAAAAAAAAATATTTTCATGGTGTACAATAGTATAAATGAAAGCATATAAGAAACATACTCATATTTTGACGGGAGGAATTGTCTCTGTAGTATTTGAGTTCTGCGTCGTCCTTGCGCCTCTTTCTCTTAGCACAATAACAACATAGCACAACGATAGCGATTAGGAGCAATAGAACGCCGCCAGCAACTCCGGCAGTTATGAAGATTTTCTGATCAGTCCATCCACCGTTGTCTGACGATGATTTCACTGCCGGCCGCCCATGATTCGGCTGAGGGTTGTTTCTACCATTTGACGGCGGCGCCAAGGCTGGCGTGTGGCCTTTGGGCGCGGCTCCTCCAGGTTTCGGCGCCGCAGGCGGCGGTGGAGATTTATTATTATTGTTATTATTGTTGTTGTTGTTTCCACCATTGTTTCCTCCATTATTTCCGCCGCCGTTGTTGTTGTCGCCGCCGCCGTTATTTCCTCCGTTGTTGCCGCCGCCGTTGTTTCCTCCGTTATTTCCTCCTCCGTTGTTGTTGTTGTTATTGTTGTCGTCGCCGCCGTTGTCTCCACCGTTGTTTGCGCCATTGTTTCCTCCGCCGTTGTTTCCGCCATTATTTCCGCCGCCCTTGTTGTCTCCGCCGTTGTTTCCACCATTGTTTCCGCCGCCCTTATTGTCTCCGCCGTTGTTCCCACCGCCATTGTTTCCGCCGCCCTTGTTGTCTCCGCCGTTGTTTCCACCGTCCTTATTGTCTCCTCCGTTGTTTCCGCCGCCTTTGTTGTCTCCGCCGTTGTTTCCACCATTATTGTCCTTGTTTCCACCACCACCACCACCACCACCACCACCATTGTTTCCACCATTATTGTCATTGTTTGGAGGTGGATTGTTACCTGAATCGTCGGAGGGGGAATTCGGCGGCGAAGACATTTTTGCTATTTTATTTATTTGTTTCTGATTTTGTTTTTACTCAGTATTCTTTGTTTTGTGTTGTAAAACTTAAACACGTACGCAAGCCCTACCTTTCTCCCAAGTAAGACCCCTGATCAAGAAGCACCAACTGTTCATCAAGTTTCTAGCATACACATATCAAAAAACACAATATCAAAATAAACATTCATAATAAGACCATGAATTAGTAAAAACACTACGTGTTTTCCTCACTAGTCTATTTCTCTATTACTCGTACATTTTACAAGCACATGAAACATCGAGATGGAGTGAGATAATTGCACTAAATTTCAAGATTTAAAATTATATCTAGGCTTTTAATTTACATGAGATATCTATCCCAATAACCATCAAGATAGTATAAACATTTCGCATTTCATACGTGTTTAATTGATTCAGATTCTTTAAAGATGTGATTGTAGATATACAAATTCATGAAATGTCATAGTCAAAAGAGATGAGATATATAATCAAATGAAATTTCACCATTTAAATGATGTACATATATGGTTTTCAAATGAGACAAACATCTGAAAAAATCATATATTCTCGAAAAAAATAAATTAAGATTAGATAATCAAATGAAACTCCAAATGTTGATGAAAAACAATCAATAATGGTGATTTATCAAGCATTCAATAGAGAGATGGAAGAGAATAATACATGAAAGTAAGGTTGGGAGAAGGGAAAATGGAAAGGAGAGAAGTACCTTTAGGAGAAGGGCAGGGTGAATTCTCAAAGTCTGGAGAGAAAAAAAGAGATGAAATTGGGACTAAGTTTGAACTAGCAGAAATATGTCCGTCTTTCCGTCCTCATAATGCTCCTACTTGTACGGTAATTGAACTAAGACTTCTAATCTTAGTTATTCTTTATGTGGTTGTCTTGAAATAGTTCTATTTCTAACAAATTTTATTTAGGACAAGAAATACAATCACCTCCCACACTTTTTTAATCTAATTTTTTTTTTTGAAATTTAATCTTATATTTGGAACTTTGATTCATCTTACTAGAGACAATGTATAGTATAGGATTTTTGTGAAAATGATAGTTGTTATAAGAAATAAATTCATATTAACTGTTTCAAGGCTATGCTCTTTTCTGGTATATCGCTGGTTAAATTACATCTAACTTTTAAATTAAACAGAATAATTATTAGTGATACTGATACCCCATATTTACATATAATTGCATAAAACAAACTATCTAATAAATTTTAATTACACATAATCTCATTAGTAATACATTAATTATAGGCTTTAATGCACTAACATTTTAAAATATATCATCGACACTTTTTACATGAGAATTTAATAAAAAATTATATCATATTATATCCATATTATCCTATTCGTATTCTTTTATTATAAATTATTGGTATTACTTTGTTAGTTGGGATCAGATAGGATTGATGAGAAATGGGATGAGTTGTGGGATGTGATGGTAGATTAGTCATCCCATGTGGGATGTGGGGTGAATAATCAACATTTTATCCAATATCACCCTGGGCCGTGTTATCAATCCCGGATTCACAAAAATACTAATAAACATAAGTTTAAGTAGGATTATTAATCTAATCCCTCCTCATCCTACAAAGTAAACGCTTCATATAGATACTCCATATATACATAGATATATATATTTGATCCGTAAAGCTTTGCCAGAGAAACCTAAGACCACCTTCGTTTCTATTTCAAAAGTAGTAGTCTCAAGATTTGCTCTTAATTTGAAATTAAAATCTTATTTTTGCCTTAAAATAAACTCCCTCACCTACTCACCATCATAAAGTCAATTACTAAAAGAAAAAATGCGATATTTGCCCACACAAAAGTGTATCTTTTCATTCAAAATAAGAAACACATAATTTGTAACTAATATAACTTTACACGGATATATTTAATGTAACTAATCTCAAATTTAGAAAACCATATAAAAAATATAAAAAGCATAGAACTACATTAAAAGCAAAGTTCGATATTTGACAAGCCTCCAATAAGGAAAAGCCAAAAAGTTGCTAGTTAAAGAAATAAATCAACAATAATAATGGGAAATAAAATATAGACCAGTAAGGATTTGAGGAGGTGGAATAAGGGAAGTCCTGGACTTGCCAACTAGAAACATCCGTTTGTTGCCAATTGGAGTGAGGAGAGAGAGAAGAGGACGAGAAATTGAAATCAGTTTGAATCAAATCTCTCAAATTGAACTTCGAGTGCGTCGTGCACAGTGATTCGCAGAGAAAAGTTGCTACACTTTTTGCTTTATAAAGTCCGAGAATTTTGGATCGGTAGCGATGGCGTCTCGCAGAAGAGCTCTTCTCAAGGTTATCATTCTCGGCGATAGCGGGTGAGTATTTACTGTATTCCGATGTAATTATTGCGTTGTACGTGATTATTGGATGAATTGTTGGTGTTTTGTGTGAATAGATGCAATTTCTCTCTGTTTTTTGTTTGATTGCCGTGGATCTTTAGTTTTTAGGGTTCGGGGGAATGTTTTGTGATAGTCGGTGTGCTAGGGGTTTAATTTAAGCTGATATGAGTTCATATACTGTTTGGATTGTGGATTCAGTGGAATTAATGGAAAAAGTAAGAAGAAAACTGGAATTCCTTGAGTTTCTATGATTCTATCTATTGTAAACATAAAATATCAAATGATAATGTTTTTAGATAGTATTGATCTCTTGAAGTAAAGAGAGCTAACTTATTCATAAGTCTACTCTGATTCTGTATTGCCTTATATAGTGAGCTCCTTCAAAAATACATGGTAAAGACATTTTTCTTAGACAATGGACTACTCTATATGTATAACACTATTGTACGCATGGGCATGGATGTATATGTTTATTCATGGCGATATGGTAATTCTTCTTGTATTTGATCTGCAGGGTGGGGAAGACTTCATTGATGAATCAGTATCCTTAAGAATATATTTGCAAAAATGCATTCGCACAAATTATAAAAGGTATTTTTGAAAATTGCGCTTAGTTATGGTGTGATGGTTCCTTGACTTTTTTTTAAAGATATGTGAATAAGAAGTTTAGCAACCAATACAAAGCAACAATTGGAGCAGATTTCCTAACAAAGGAAGTGCAGTTTGAGGACCGTCTTTTCACTTTACAGGTTAGTGTGAGGCATAATTTGGTTTATCACGATGGCAAGTCTAGTGTAGATTTTTATTGTTCATGGATCACTTTCACACATTTTTTTGGTCAGAGTATGATTGTTTCCTTTCCAAAAGGAACCGGTTTCAGAGTTGTGAGAGGAAAACATCATAGGTCTACCTTTTTGAGATTAGATATGTAGCCAAGCAACTTGTATATTTTCAATATTGTTTTTCTTACCTATCCTTCTGGTTTTTCTACTAGTGTTTATAATCCTAAGATTGAGTTCTTTGTTCAATTAGATATGGGACACAGCTGGCCAAGAAAGATTTCAAAGTCTTGGGGTTGCTTTCTACCGTGGGGCTGATTGCTGTGTGCTTGTTTATGACGTCAATGTGATGAAATCATTTGACAATCTTAACAATTGGAGGGAAGAATTCTTAATCCAGGTATTTGTGCTATACTTTTTTTGCCTTCGTAGAAGGAATGAATGCTTAGCACGTATGTATGTACTGTGTGTGTGTGCTGCTGAAGCATGAGATGTACTATTATAAGTTATGATGAATGGACATTACCTGCCTCTTTCTTTTCCACGAGGAAAAAGAGGTTGCTTATTTTAGACAAAATAAGAGTCTAACATCCCCGTCTCTGTTTGGTTTTAATATTTGGATTTTTGTTGGCACTTGGCACTGTGAACTTATTTTTCTTGGAACCATGGTATCTCTTTATATTAGAATGGATTGAATGTTTGAGGTCTTGTTAAATGTTTGTGGATATTGCTGAACATTGTGGCCTTTTTGCAATTCAACTGTTCACCAAGGCTTGATAAGTAAAAGCTTTATAATCTTATGCCATCTCTACTCATTGTTTCTTAATTGATGGAATCATGGAAAGAAACAATACTAAAAATCAGAAATTCCTTTTTGCAGGCAAGCCCATCGGATCCTGAAAATTTCCCGTTTATCGTGATCGGTAATAAGATTGATGTAGATGGTGGAAACAGCAGAGTGGTAATTCTCTCTCTCTCTCTTTTTCTCTACAGGTGCGGGTGCCTTGCGTGTGTCTTTGTGCTGGTTTGTTTGCACTTTTGTTTCTCCCACTGTCCCATAGTTCTAGAAGTGTCCTCGGAAGGAAGAAACATAAATACGATGTTCATGCTTTTAGTACAATCACATTTTCTATTAATTGACTGAAATGTTGTTCACCTATTTGGAATTTCTTGAGGTATAATGGAACATAGTGGACCTGGCTGGTAATTAGTAGCCCTATGATGTAGACGCTCATAGTTTTGTTTGAATTGCAACAGGTTTCTGAGAAGAAGGCTCGGGCTTGGTGTGCCTCAAAGGGGAATATTCCCTACTTTGAGACTTCTGCCAAAGAGGGCACCAATGTCGAAGAGGCATTCCAAGTTATTGCTAAGAATGCTCTCCAAAATGGAGAAGAAGAAGAAATGTAAGTAGAAAATATGGATAACTATGCTTGTAACGTGTAAGTTCATATCAGGCTAATCCTAAGATTTTAACTTTTATCCTTTCCTTTGATCTATAGTAGCACATCCTAGAACTCTCACTGATTTATGAGATTACTATATCAGCTCATCATTTCCTCTTTGTCCATAGTGCTTTCTTTTCGTCTCTATAATCTTGCATATTTATAGTCTGGTATTAAATAGTAAATGCACATCATAGTTCTTTTGTAACATTTTTGGTGTTTTGGTGAAGATACTTGCCCGATACAATCGATGTTGGAAGCACCAGTCAGCAACGATCAACCGGATGCGAGTGTTGAAAAGAGTTCACATTTTAGAAATTTCATTGGAAGCAGAAATAACGAAGTTGTTATCCTTGTGCCCGTTTGTGTTGCGACTTACCAGTCAGTACGTGTATATTGTTTCTGTTGTGGGACTGAATATAGGAAGTATTCTTGCACCAGGATGATTGTTCGTTTGCCAATTATATGTATGACTATTTGTTAAGTTTCTGCTTTTTCCTCATATGCAAATACTATTGGACTGTTTGTTGTCTTTCTGGGCAGCATCAGGATAACGAAGTAGCTCGACTCTCTGAGGAGAGGGCCTAAAAAGGGCTCGACTGAAAGGAGAGGAAAGGAAAAGTATGGATTAGTTGGAACAGCTCTAGCTGTCCCCGACTTGAATTTTCGTTTTTTCAAAATGGAGGAGTCATTTCCGCTCCTAGGAGATGCGAAATGTGCCGGACTTACTCTCCAAATGACTGGGGATCTTATGATCTTAATGTAGCTGTTTACCTTTTGGTTTCTTTTTCTCTTTCTAATAATTATCATGTTGGAGCTTCAGATTAGAAGACAACGTACCGGTGAACATTTTGGCTTATGCAAACTTGTGATACAAAATTATCACATAAAAACTTGAATTTCTAATCTTTTAAGTTACAACAAATATACATTTCGAACAATTGGATCAAAAAAACCAGGATTTATCTGCATTCCGTAAATTCTTAGTGTTGCGTGTTTCTTTCTAAGTGTGAGGATCAAAACCAAATCATTTCCAATCTTTCTTCGTCTAGTAGCGCTAAAATGCATGCCTACAGATCTATTATCAGCATCTTCTAAAACATGACTGGCACACCATATAACCCTGCCACAATGAAATTCAATTAGTTAACCATAACGAAAATGAAAAGAACTGAATATAGCATGAGCAAAATGCCAGGAGATTATGAAACATTCGATCCTAAGTACAAATCTGCATGAATAGGATTTGCTCAGTGGTTAAGAGAGGAAAGAGAAAAGAAGTCCTTTCTCTGGTGTTCGGAGTATGCAAAGTTTGATAAGAAAAAAAGGACAACCGAAGAGCCAACCAAAAGATAACCTTAGGAAATTAGTGACATAGATTTCGAGAAGAAAAATCTGCATGCCTAAATGAAAAACCTGACTAGATCAAAATTGCAAATTGCTTTTCTTTTCACATTGAAACCTACTCCCTCAGAAATCCAAATCAAGTAACTTGAAAGATACACAAAGATTCAGTTATTATAATTTTCTATAACTTCGGGTGAACTTATGGTCGGTAGCAACATAGCCTAAGTAGTTTTTCAAACAAACACCTTAGTTCAACAATTCATAAAACCAAAAAATGAAAGCTAGAGATGATAATTTATGACAAAATACTCACTTGGTAGTCAGTTGTGCAGAGGCATATTGGAAAAGGACAAAAATTCACCAATATACTTGAGCAGACTAAACTACTTCATCCCAACAGAAGAAAGTTTATCTGCATTAGGCTGCACCGTACTTCCCGTTGAGTTTGCAGTCATAAAAGTGTTCGCATTAGGGTTTGCTGTCATCATCGGCCTTGACATTGGAGG
>JBBMKE010000011.1:18860273-18880855 GCA_037834125.1 Lippia alba | reverse complement strand
TTGATTAAATATATATATATATATATATATATATATATATGTACTTCTTCTTTTCCTTAGATAACTTATTTAGGCGATTTATAGTACTTCTTTTCACTAGATAACCTCTTTAAGATATATATATATATATATATATCTTAAATAAGTTATCTAGTGAAAAGAAGTACTATAAATCTCCTAAATAAGTTATCTAATGAAAAGAAGTACTTAGTTGGTATAGATTGCCTTATATTACAAGGCATTAGTCACTTATCATTTACAAGTATAAATTGCCAATTTTATTTTATTTTTTGACACACGCACACTCAATTAAGGATTCGAATCCGGGACTTTGCCCTTAAGAATGAATTCATTTACCGTTGGACCAATCCCTGTTGGCATAAATTGTCACATTTAGTGATGTATAAATCCCTTTATATTGTAAAACATTAATCACTTATTATTTACAGGGTATAAATTGTCACATATTGGGCCTATGCAGTAATAAATTCGTATGAGATCGAGTAGAAAATTCTACTCACATATATATACAACTATATATAGCATTAACCATTCTTATGTAAAACTAAAATCCTCAATTATCATTAATAGTATTTTCTTCTTTAAAAGAAATAATGTTCTCATCCACAAAAAACTTCTCTAAACTTCCTTCATAAACAACATTATCGACATCAAATTTGCATAAAATGTTTTGTTTTGCGAAGTTCACAAATTCAAGTCCTACATCACATGCCTTGGTGAATGATTCCAACTTGCATGCCAAGCTCTTTAATGCAGAATTATCCCTTGATACATTTTTATGTTCTCCTGCATCTTGTTTCGCTTCGAGAAAATTTGTAATTTCATTGACGAACTCTTTGTAAACAATGTCAATAGAATCCACTATGTTGTCCATGATTCTGCAAAAATAAACTAGATCTAAATAAATGGATTAATGTGTAATTTCAGCAAACCTTATAATTCGGATGCATTCAAACTTCAAAGCAATAATAATGTGGAACAGAGACTTGTATAAATCAAGAAGATTGCACAAATCCCGTAGAAAAAACTGTGATCCTCGTGAATCCAAACATCTATATGCTTACTTTTCTTCTCTTATACTATTTATTTCTTCATCTAAATAGAATATCAAAACAAGAGAGGAAAAAATATGGAAGGGATTTTAAATAATTTCCCAGAATTCTGAACATTGTGATCACTAAAATAACAATTGAAAGGGACCTTGGAGAGAATTCCAATGGCGAAACCTGGCTGCAGATGGAGTTACCGAGTTCTGAGCTGCAAAGGATTGAGTTTACAAACAATATGCCGTGATGTAGTGTTTTATTTGGTGTGCATGCCTTGGGCCCTAGCGCTAAGGGCATAATTTGAAAAGGTCAACCCAATAAAACAAAAAAACCAAATAATTAAAGAAAGAAAAGAAGCATGATACTGGCCCAAATGGCCGGAAGACAACAAGGCCAAGACTTAGCTTTTTATTTTATTTTCCATTTTTATTGTAGGAACTCTCATTTTAATTATTGGGAAGTTTACGTCTGCACCATGCGAGATCGGGTAATTATAATTTGTACTTCCTTAAATAAAATTATTACAAAATTTATCATTTTAAGTTGGAAAATCACAAATGAGTTGATTCTAATTGATCTTTTTGCAAAATTAATTATTGCATGGATTATATATCACTCCTAACTAGTTACTCATCGCTAATTGGGGGAAAAAATTATCATAAATATCAAGTTACAAACGAATCATGTGTTGATTCTTTAAGAAAAAAAATCATAAATTATTTGTCTGTCACTTGACAATAATGTTTGAATTATTGTGAGAAATTAATTACTAATCAAATATAATTAATTAAAGATCGTGAAAGTCATACTATAATGATTCATCTATAATTTTCAAAACTTGAAAGAATATTTTGTGTAATGTTTTAATTTAATGGGGCGCAAGTTGCAATCATCCAATCTCACACATGATGCATATATAAAAAAATATTTAATGATTATTTAAACACGACAAATCTAGAATCTCATTCTACGAAATTAATTGATTATGATACACTACATACCCATTGTCACAAATTAAAATTTTAGTATATTTGAAAGTACAAAAATCCATTAAATTTAGTTTGGTTTTAGGAAAATCTGTGTAAATAATTTTTCTAACAAGATATTAATCATTTTATTTGTTTCAATATTAAGACAAACACCAATGTCAAATTTCCAACAAGCTAGAATTAATTAATCAACATCGTTCATAATAGATCCGTTGGTGCCCACAGTCCACACAATAGACATACATATTGGGTAGGTGGCAATCTGTTGCGACTTTATGATTTACCATTTTACCTTCCTTTCCTAGCACAAACTCAAAGATATGTACTAAATATAATAATATATTTATGGTTAGCAAAGATGAGGAAAGTAATTATTAGGGGCAGTTTAGAAATTTATCAAGATTGAGGGGGGAGTGTTCTATTTTTCTAAAGTTTTTTCTTTTTCTTTTTTCAAAATAAAAAAAGGGAAGATTATGAATCAATTTCAAATAAATTGATTACAACAAGAATGAGTCCATTCCAGGTGTTTCAAAGATTTATGACCAATTTTAACTGATGCGTCCGCACATAATTTTCATACATGCGGGTACACTGACGATCAGAAGAGTGTGACAATCGTTAACGATAAAACCCAAGTAGTAAAAAATTATATTAATCTTTTTAACGAGTCCAATAATTGTCTCCAAATCAACTTCCACAATAATCATTTCCATACAAGCTCTCGGGCAATCTTGAATCCCTCTCTCATCCCCAAGCAAATTATTTTTTCCTAGAGTTCGTACTTTTTTTTTAAAGTTAAAACCCCACAAAACAGAAGTGGGGAATAAACAACAGCAGGCTGTGCAAAGCCAAACACCAACAACAAACAAAGCCTAACGTAAATCAAAAGCAAGAGCAGAAACAACAAAAGAAGGAATATCAGCTTCTCCTTCAAGGAAAACAACTGCTCTCCTAGCTAAAATATGAGCAACACCATTGGCTTTGTCTTTTGACGTGTGACCAAGAGATCTCTGGAATAAAAGAGAGGACTTCACGAATGTCTTGTACTAAGTTGCCAGTATCGGAACAGTCTGCATTATCCAAAATAATTTATCTATTAAATTTTGCAATCACCTTCAAAAACCACTTTAGACCAACCTCGACGCACGCAAAGTTTAACCGCCGCTAAGGCTTCAAAGGCCTCAGCGATTTCAGGAGCAAGCAAACCACTATGCCGACAGGACATCCAGCCCACGCACACACCAAAGGAATCTCTTGCAACAACACCACAACCAATCTCACTTTGATCATTAAACACAGCACCATCAAAGTTAATCTTCAAGACATCAAAACTAGGAGGGGACCAAGATGAAGGGGAAGGAAGAGAAAACGAACTACCTTCATGTCGAAATCCATTCAAGAAAGCACAAGAGAAGTTTTTAGCAAAGCTTACCACCTCATTTGACAAAGAAGTCTCACTCTCCAAAACAAGTTTGTTTCTATGCCACAAAAAAGCCCAGAGAGTTGTGAGAAAGAAGGGGCCATCAACAACATCAAGTTGTTCAAGAGCTGAACGGATCCAAATGACAACCGAATCTCCTACAAAGTTGATGCACTTACAAGGGAGGTTAGATAGAGCCCAAACTTGCTAGCAAAATCACATCGAATAAATAAATGAAGAATATCCTCCTAAAAAAGACCACAAAACTGGCAAAAAGTATTAACATCACACTTCTTGCAGAACAAATTAACAGACGTGGCGAGGGCATTTTTTGCAAAGACGCCAAATAAAAACTCTATTTAATACTTCATAGTCAAATATTTAATAGGGCCAAATTTATAAAATTAACAAAATCGTGGTGCCGAAAATTCTATTTGTGGAACCTTAAATGTCGATGCCTCATGGATGCCAGCGCCACAGTTACCAAATCAAAGGAGATATTACCAATTACCGTGGCGACCAAATTTCCCCTTTTTTGGTAGTAAAATAAATATCAGGCGTGGAAAAGGAAATAAAATAAAAAAGCTGTGAAAAAGTAAAAAATTCCTTACAGAGATTGGAGCAAAAGAAGAATAAGAGAGCAGAGACAAATAGAAAAGGATCTGAAAAACTGATGGCGCGGTAATGTGTGCCCCTCAATCCAGGCACTTCACAGGGCGAAGACGAACACGGACAGTGACCTAACATCGGTTTTCTCGCCTTGTTGCTGCTCATAAACCTCATATCTCTACACATTTTTGGTTTTGTTTACTAATTCTAGTTTGAATTTAGTTGCATATTCTGATCATTGAGAGTTTAGTTGAAATTGGAGGAGATTCTTCGCGAATTGGAGTTGGATTTCTACTGATGGAGGCGTTGGTGGAGCTTTGCGACGTAATTGCGCAGAATCCAGCGAAATTTCCTGAGAAAATCGCTTGGATTTGCAGCCGTTGCCCGCCGGCGGAGGCGCTGCTAGTCGGATCGCCTAGGGTTTCGAGGTCTCAACTCCATGCTGTACTAGCAGTAGCGCGGTTTCTGTCAAAATGTCCGGCTTCCGATCACGAAACTCCCAAATCGCTGCTTCTCGCGTTCTACCGCTCTATTCCGGCATCGTTTAACACCAATTTCTGGCCGCAGGCATTTTCGACTGAGTCGATTTTTTCGTTCTTCAATGACTTCTTGAGTTACATTTCGAAAGCAGCTGAATTGTATTCTGGTTTCGCTACCGATGTGGCTGGATTGACGGGAGATATTGTGGTTCAGACAATAAGCAGAGCCGATTCTAGTGTTTGCAGGGTTTTCTTGAACGCTTTATGTTCGAATTTCCCTCCAATTCTGCCTTCTGATGCAAATAAAGTGGTCACTATTCTTCTTGATGGGTTAGAAATTGCGGTACCTAGCTCGCCAAGGGAATTGATGCTGATGACTCCTGATGCGGTTTCGGCTCAGAGCTCTCCCATGAGTGCGAGCCATTATCAATCTCCAGGTTTTGAGCCCGGCATTGTTTCAGCAGAATCCTCTAGCAGTGCAGCTTCAAAGGATGATGCGTCTCCGTCAAAGGGGATTATGGTGAATGGCGGAGGCACCATATCATGGAAGAGCAACGGGGATTTGGCTGGTGCTAATAACGGTGAGATAGTAAGTGGCGTCAGCTCGGGAGCTTCTAAGAAGGCTGTCACATTGTTTGAGGACGAGGCACTGGAGTTGCTTGAGAAACAAGAGATTGTTTTTAAGCTAATCGGGCATGTATTCAGTAAGGTGGCAATAGATGCCCAGCTTATGGAGCAAGTGAGAGGAATTGCCAAGGATCAACTCCAATCAATGATTGCTTTTCTAAAGGTAATATTGCTTAATTTAATCAGTGTATGGTGGTTATGTGAGGAACTGTAATATGCTTAAAATCAGGGCAAAAGGTCATGTAGTGAATCTTTTTATTGTTTCATTGAGGTGGACAGATAAGGAAGCGTGATTGGTCAGAGCAAGGGCAATTGCTTAAAGTTAGGATCAATAAGAAGCTGTCAGTTTACCAAGCTGCTGCTAGGTTGCAAATCAAGACTCTTGCATCTTTTTACACAGAAGGGAAGTCATCAAAGAGGTTGTTGCATGGAGCTCTTGCGTTGTTGATGGAGGCTGCGGAGGCATGCTTGTTATCTGCATGGCGGAAATTGAGAGCTTGTGAAGATCTATTTGGCTGTTTGCTATCTGGGATCTCTCAGGCAGCCCTTGCCCGTGATGGTCAGCTCCTCAGGGTTCTGCTCATTCGTTTTAAACGCCTTGTGGTGGCTGCTTGTGCTCAGGTACTTCTTCTCTTTTGTGGCATTATGTTCCACAATGATCGCGTAGTTTCTTAACTGCATTTTTGCACGTGTATGTACTGAAAACAGGCTGATACATGGACGAGCAGTCAGGGATCCATGTTCGAGAGTATCTTGAGAACATGCTGTGAGATAACTGAGTTTGGATGGGCCAAGGACCGGTCTCCAGTGGACACTTTTATCGTGGCACTTGCTTCTAGTATTAGAGAGCGAAATGATTTTGGGGAAGTGGTTAGTTTCACTTGATGGCTTTTCATATGGTTCTTGAACCTGCTTCCACTATTGGCAATGTTTGATAGATATAACACAATGATAAGCATCTTATTTGGCCATATTTAGAGAGATTACATTCATTTGAAACTGTACCTTGCCAGTTATTCACTGTTATCAAGCAATTGCACTATAGATTTATATAAATTATTCATGAGGGGTGAAGTGACCTCAATCGGGTGTTGAACTAATTTGAACTGTATTGCCAATGGATTTGAAATTTCTCACGATTTACATATATGGAGAAATATGCAAGCAATTCTTTTGCACTTTAATGTTACTGTTTGTTTTCAGGATGGAAAAGAAAAGCAGGCAGCTCCACCTGAACAGCTCGGTGTCATACGTTTGTTAGCTGAATTGAATGTTTCCATTAAAAAGCCTGAAGTCGTCGATATGATATTACCCCTATTTATTGAAAGTTTAGAAGAGGGTGATGCTTCAACACCTGGTTTATTGAGACTTCGAGTATGTTCTTTTCTCTTTCATGTGTTATTTTCTTCCCATCTATTTAATTGTGTAATATTCTTTTGTATTTCTTCAAGTTCTTCGAAATAGTTTTAATGTTTTGTCACTAGTTTCTGTTATGAATCTCTTATTGCGCGATTTCTCAATCTGGCTTTGTTGAGTTACTGCAGCTTCTTGATGCTGTTTCTCGCATGGCGAGTTTAGGTTTCGAGAAATCATACCGTGAAGCTACAGTTTTACTGACTCGGAGCTACTTAGGTAAACTCTCCAGTGTAGGCTCTGCTGAGAGTAAAACCCAGGCACCTGAAGCAACAACAGAACGAGTCGAGGTATGTTTTAACTTGCCATTACATTATTTGATCTGGAAGAATTTTACTCTACCCACTCGTATGCTCACTGGTTCGATTACACTCTAGACTTTACCTGCAGGGTTTTTGTTGATTGCAAGAGGCATTACGTCTAACAAATTGCGGTCGGATTACCGTTATCGCTTACTGTCATTGTGTTCAGATGTTGGCCTGGCTGCAGAGTCGAAAAGTGGAAGGTAAAAAGTTCAATAAAAGTTGATTTGCTATAGTATAATTGTTGAGCTGGAAGTTTCAAGTAATTTCCTCACTAGGGAAATCTCCATTTCAGGAGTGGTGCAGATTTTCTTGGGCCCCTTCTGCCTGCTGTGGCTGAAATATGTTCAGACTTTGAGCCAAGTGTACATGTGGAACCTTCACTTCTGAAGCTATTTCGAAATTTGTGGTTCTATATTGCTCTCTTCGGGTTGGCACCTCCAATACAGAAAACTCAGGTTAAGATAAAGTCGGTTTCAACCACACTTAACAGTGTGGGTAGTATGGGCACCACTGCTCTCCAAGCTGTTGGTGGACCGTACATGTGGAATTCCTCATGGTCATCTGCTGTTCAGCGCATTTCTCAAGGGACTCCACCTCTTGTAAGGAGATCCAATTCTTTCTTGTTTATATTCTATGGCGTTTTCCATGATGATCATGGGACTTGCTCTTTTGCCTTATTTGTCATGAACAGATGTGTAGTTCTAGTAAGTATCATCATGTGACTTGCTCTTCTGCTCAAATCTTATTATTCATGATTCTTGCCCGGATCACGGATAAATTCAGAAGTATTGTATTCCATGTATAGATAAGAAAACATGCAGCTTGTCCGTAATAGGATGACTTAAACTTTTAACTAAAGGGGCTAGTTCAATTTTCTATATAGGAAGAATGATGGAGATGATACTTTGTTAAACTGTGTTTTCGAATAGGGCGCTAAGATTCAAAATTTATCACTCAGAAGATATGGTTGTTGCCTCAACTATGTCCGAAGTTTAACCTGTATCTTGCACATGTACATTGCATCCTTGCTTGATTTGTGCTATTATTAATCTTTTTTTAATTTAATTTGGTAAGTATTTTTGAGCTTAGAGCAAAAATGTTGTTCAGGTTGTGAGCTCTGTTAAATGGCTTGAAGATGAGCTGGAGCTTAATGCACTTCACAACCCAGGTAGTAGGCGAGGCACTGGAAATGAGAAAGCTGCTGTGACTCAGAGAACCGCCCTCTCAGCTGCATTAGGAGGGCGCCTGGACGTTTCTGCCATGAGTACAATTTCAGGTTATTATTTCTTTAGGTGGTGTTAGGTCACAATTTGATATAGTTGCCAGTTCTTCTGAATGTTCGGCTACTGTATCTTTCGTTCTTGCAAGACTTCTAAGGGTGGTGTATAATACTAATATATAGATACCATCCGTTCCTTCTGTAGGTGTCAAAGCAACATACCTTTTAGCTGTAGCATTTTTGGAAATAATACGATTTAGCAGCAATGGTGGTATTCTAAATGGAGTCCCAAGTTCAGCTGCTTCTCGAAGTGCTTTCAGTTGTGTCTTTGAATATCTAAGAAGTCCTAATCTCATGCCAGCTGTCTCCCAGTGTTTGACTGCTATTGTACATCGGGCATTTGAAACAGCTATAACTTGGCTGGTATTCTATTCTTCTTCCTCCCTTCTTTGCTGTGAACTTGCTTTTTATGTTTTGTATATATTAATTCTCTGTATTGCTTTTACAGTTTAGTTTTCCTGTGAGATGATGGTCATCCTTGATTAGTTTTAAAGCAAGTCAATTGCACGGATTTTCTATATTGTGATTAGAAAGACATGATCTCTAATACAGTAATACTCCTATCTTAAAAGAAGCCTGTTACTACTGGAGATTCCGGTTATTCAACCTGTTGCCCGCATAACCTAGTTTACCATAGTATGGATCTGGTCCTAATGTGGCAACTTTGACTGAAATTCATCCTACACGCTTCGTCTGTCTATCCATCCTATACGATTATACACATGATATAACATTTTCACATTTAATTGTTCATACAATTTTTTTCCTTCCTCAATATGTATTTGTAACGTATTTCTTCATTGGAGATTTTTCTCACAAATATCATGGTCCATACAACTTGCTGCAGGAAGAACGCGCATCTGAGACTGGGCCAGAATCTGAAGTTAGAGAGTCTACTCTGTCTATGCATGCTTGTTTCCTGATAAAAAACTTGTCTCAAAGGGATGAGCATGTACGAGATATCTCTGTTAGTTTGTTGACTCAACTTAGAGATAGATTCCCTCAGGTAAATTTGCATTTTGGTTGTTTCATCTCTCATTTCTCGTTCCTTTCCACTCTGAAATAGATGCCAATGGTTTGTATGATTTGCAGATTTTGTGGAATTCATCTTGTCTGGATTCTCTGCTACTGTCGATGCATAGTGATCAATCTTCTGCTGTAGTGAGTGATCCTGCTCATGTTGCCAATGTTCGCTCTTTGTACCAAAAGGTTGTGCAGGAATGGATCATTGTTTCACTTTCACATGCTCCGTGCACCACTCAGGGTCTTCTTCAGGTTTATCTCTTTTTGGACTAGGATTCTTTTCAAAGTTTCTGCATTTCCTTTTTCCTGTTCACCATTTTTTTTTGTAGCTGGAATGTTTTTGCCTGGAGGGCATTATTGCCCTCAGCGTCTTATTCAAATCCTACATTTGTCAGGAAAACCTTTGTAAAGCGAATACATGGAAGAGAACACAGCCTTCAGCCGATGTGGTTTCTCTTTTGTCTGAGATCCGGATTGGCACGGGGAAAAATGATTGTTGGATTGGTACAAAAACTGCAAATGTACCTGCAGTTATGGCTGCTGCTGCTGCTGCATCAGGAGGAAACTTGACACTGTCTGATGCATTGAATCTAGAGGTACTTGGCACTGGTATGGTGAGCGCTACAGCAAAGTGTAATCATGCTGGAGAAATTGCTGGTATGAGAAGGTTATATGAGAGCATCGGTGGCCTTTCCCAATCTACCGGTGATCTTAATCTGGACCTTCCATTTTTGGGGTCCTCAGCACAATCATTACAACCCAAAAATGAATCCTTTAATGAGATATTGTTATCCAAATTTGTAAGGCTGCTTCAGAAATTTGTAAATACAGCAGAGAAAGGAGATGAAGTAGACAAATCATCTTTTCGTGAAACTTGTTCTCAAGCTACTGCTTTGCTTCTATCCGATCTGGTAAAACTGCTTGCATTTTCTTCTTCTATAAGTATGAGTTACTATATGTTTTTATTTTTGTTGAACATGATATAACATTATTTTCTCAGGATTCAGATTCAAAATCAAACACTGGGAGCTTTTCACAACTTCTACGCCTTCTTTGCTGGTGTCCAGCTTACATAACTACATCTGATGCAGTAGAAACTGGCGTGTATGTCTGGACATGGTTAGTTTCTGCTGCTCCCCAGCTTGGTTCTCTTGTCCTTTCAGAGCTTGTAGACGCATGGTTATGGACAATAGACACAAAACGAGGTCTTTTTGCATCTGATGTGCGGTGCTCTGGACCTTCGGCAAAACTGAGGCCCCACCTCATTCCCGGAGAGCCTGAGGAACAGCCTGCGAAAGACCCAGTCGAACAGATAATGGCTCATAGGCTGTGGCTTGGATTTTTTATTGATCGGTTTGAAGTAAGCAATACTTGGTCTTTTGTTCTTCTTCAGCATTACTGCCGTGCATGTCAAGTTTTTCATCTAATACCAAATGTTATATTATGAATCTCTGCTAAATATACTGCTATAAATGTTTGAAGTTGAAAATACATATTATATTGCATTAGTGATGTGCCGATCTCCTTGTTTTGGTGTCTCGTTTTGATATTTATCAGAATGGTAGTATTTGGTGATCCATTTGCTTCTGATGCTTCACCTTTCAGGTAATTCGGCATGGTAGCGTTGAGCAGCTTTTGCTACTTGGTCGGATGTTACAAGGGACAACAAAGCTCCCATGGAATTTTTCAAAGCATCCAGCTGCAACAGGGACTTTCTTCACTCTTATGCTTTTTGGCCTAAAATTTTGTTCATGCCAGACGCAGGGGAACCTTCAGAACTTCAAGACAGGGCTTCAGTTACTAGAAGATAGGATATACAGGTATGACCAAAGAAATCATCCAGTTAGTATGCATTTAGGTTTATTCTGGATGTCTGATATCTGAGTGGATTTTTAGCAGTAAATTGTGCTTATTTAAGCTTATCTAACCTTGTTAAAAGGTTTATCTGATTTATGGTCCATATCAGAAATAAAACAGATATTCTGTTTTGAGAACTCTTTCTTCCCTAATAAATATAATATATAAATTCATCAAAGATGCACCTAATGAATGCAGCCTAAATCTCTCAGAAAATTTACCCTGGAGCATTGTCCATGGAAGGGTTAAATAACAGCAATTTAACTACTAATTCAGTTTTCACTAAGTACAAGTATTTAGTTAACGACAATTGGCTGTTTGTTCAAGTGATACTTTTTTGTTTTCTCTTGATGCATCCATACTGTTGCGTCGATTTTGTTTGACTGATTTAAAATATGGGAACTCATTCCCACGATTCATGGTTTTATTCATTTAAAATCCCTTAAGTGATATCTTCATTTCCTATACCTTTTTGATAACTAGTTTACATATTTACTGTTATTGCTCCATATGCTCCGCATGTATTCTTGTATACTAGGAATGGGTATTCTCCTGAGATTAATACATTGGGACTGCACAACTTTGGGTTCCTATCTATGTCTGACATTGTGCGATTCTTTAGATACAAGATTGTTGTAATCTTGATCACTTTACTGATTTTCCACGGCCATCTATCTTTTGACACAAAATTGCTGACCCGTTGAGATTCTTCTTTCTCTTTTGTATTTTTCTAGTCAGAGCGGTGTTTTCTGATACTTTGGAGTTCTTTTGGCAAAAACAGGGCTTCCTTAGGGTGGTTTGCTCATGAACCTGAATGGTTTGATTTAAATAACAATAATTTTGCTCGGAGTGAAGCTCAATCTATTTCGTTATTTGTCCAACACCTTATAAATGATCGAGCAGAAGTGCCTCATCTTGATCAGAAAGGACGTGGACTAGAAAATGGTAGCTCTTTAAATAGTGTGGTAAGATATTATAGAAGAGCTCTTGAAGTTTGCAGCTCTCATTAATTCTAAAACTTGTATGAACAGAAAAGTGTTTTTATCTTTATGTTGTGATTTTTATTAGTAGCAATTTTTGTGTTATGCAGAAGGATAAATATCACCCTGTCTGGGGTGTGATGGAGAACTATGCTGTTGGACGAGAGAAGAGGAGGCAATTACTGCTAATGCTGTGCCAGCATGAGGCTGACAGACTTGAGGTGTGGGCTCATCCAATTGGACCAAAGTAATTACTATTTCCTTTTGTTAATAATCTCTGTTCTTTTATTTTTCTGGTGGTGCTTTATTTGAGTATTTATCTTTTTGTTTAATGCCTACACAGAGACAACAGTTCTCGACTCAAAATAAGTTCTGAGAAATGGTTAGAATTTGCGAGGACTGCCTTTTCTGTTGATCCTCGAATTGCTCTATCATTGGCTGCAAGATTTCCTTCAAATTCTTCCCTTAAGAATGAAATCACCCACCTAGTTCAGGTATGTTGATGAAGTTTGCTAAGTTGAAATAAGAAAGCGTGCAAGCTTAGCAATTAATTTGTATTGTTAATTTCACTTGGTGGAACTAAATTTTTTGACATTGGGCAAGCATTGGAAGCAGTAGTTAATGCTATAAAACATAGTTCCAGCTCTTTCGACTGTCATTAATATTCTTATAAAACTGTTGTGCAGCGTCTAAAATGAGAAAATTCTACTTATACATCTTAATTGCTTTGCAATCTGAAAGATGTTGATAAGACTTCCCATGAAACATATGCGTGCATCTTGGTTTATGTGATCCATTTATATAAGTTATTTTGAACTTATTTCTACTCATGCTTTTATTTTTTGTCATAGGCCCATATATTGGAGATCCGCAGCATTGCTGAAGCTTTGCCTTATTTTGTCACGCCAAAAGCAGTAGATGAGAATTCGTCGCTTTTGCAACAATTGCCCCACTGGGCAGCTTGTTCGATCACCCAAGCTTTGGAGTTCCTTACTCCAGCTTATAAAGGTCACCCACGAGTCATGGCTTATGTTCTCAGGGTGTTGGAAACTTATCCACCTGAGAAAGTGACATTCTTCATGCCTCAGCTGGTTCAGTCGCTAAGACATGATGAAGAGGTGGGATCTTGATTAGATAGATAATGTTTGTCATTGTAGTGTTATGGTAGATTGATTTGCATTGAACTTCTTTATACTTGACATGTTCAAAGATAATCCATGAGTTTTTGCAGCTTTAAACAAATAAATTTTGCTTAAAACTCAACATACAGGGGTAGAATGCATTAAATAGAGTACATCTGATTTTAATTGTGTGACATTTGCTTCACTATATCTAAACCTAAAGTTCAACAATATCAATTTCTTGTGTGTGCATCTAATATCTGAATGGAATTCTATTTACATATTGGCAACTCCTATTTGCAGAGGTTAGTTGAGGGCTACTTGCTTAGAGCAGCACAAAGGAGTGATATTTTTGCCCATATATTGATATGGCATTTACAGGTGAAAAAATTTCAAACATGTCATTAACTTGAAACTTAGTTAGGATCCTTTAAATTCTGTATTCTAAAATGTTATGTTTTTGTAGGGTGAGACATGTGTTCCTGAGTCTGGGAAGGAATCTCCATCTGGCACGGTATACTTTCCAATGCTGTTATGCCACTAAATAGTCATCATTTCTGCATGTTTTCCAATTTTTCTTTGTTACTCCTTTTCTTTTGACACTTTATGTAGTAATATTTCTCTTAGAAGTTTTTTAAGAGATCCACTCTATTCTATTACTTGAACAGGTATTGCCATACACTTTTGTAGCTTATATCAGACAAATATTTTGCTTATCTGCTGTAAAACTTGTTCTTCCTGGTTGATTATCATTATATGGTTATGTTCTGATTGCTGTATGTGTACCTTTATCTGTACTTGCTCCTGATATTTGGTGACTGATAATAAAGGTTTCCTCGGTGTTCTTTCCGAAAATTTGTCGGTCATATGCCTTGGTAGTAATGACATGCTTTGGCTGCTGAAGGCTGTTGTTTTCCAAAGTCTAGTGAACTGTTGCTACAGTTTACCCCATTCCCTCTTGTCCACCCATATTTTCCTAATGTACTGATAGTCCAGACTTCATAGTTGGGCCTTCTCTTCCTTCACATAGGCTCCTAGTTGCAGGCAGTTCACGGATATGCAGCCATGTGTTGAACCCTTAAAAATTGTTAATTTGCCCAGGTTGCTGCTGATAATTTCACAGCACCTGTGTACTGAATTACTACTACCATTTTCTCTGTGGTTGCTTCTCTGCAACGATGGTCGTTCGAGCAATCACAAAGGAGTTTTTAGCTATAGTCACTGTAAAGTTACATGCTGAATCAAGAGTGATAAAATATTTAAACTTATCCATGCAGCAATTCCAACAGATACAGTTCATGTCATAATTTCTGTTTAGTTCTACTGAGAAGTTTTTAGCTTAGCATCAGAGTTTGTGTTCATCTTGGCTCATTCTTTTTTGTTCTTCTTTTTGCCTGCTTGCAGAATAACTCGTTTCAAGCACTACTTCCGGTTGTTAGACAACGGATTATCGATGGTTTCAGTCCTAAAGCACTCGATGTGTTTCAAAGAGAATTTGATTTCTTTGACAAAGTTACATCTATATCTGGAGTCCTTTTTCCAATTCCAAAGGAGGAAAGACGAGCTGGCATTAAAAGGTACTTTTGGGTGGTGTTCCTTCAGAAAATTGTGTTTCATGCACTTATAGATTTATATTTTGCATGCCTATTCTTCAAATAAACAGTGATTACAAAATATTGCTTCTTATGTTGAACTAGGGAGTTGGAGAAAATTCAGGTGGAAGGAGATGACCTTTACCTACCTACTGCTCCTACTAAGCTTGTCAGGGGTATTCAGGTTAACAGTGGAATTCCTTTACAATCAGCAGCAAAAGTTCCCATAATGATCACGTTCGATGTGGTGGATCGAGATGGGGATCATGAAAATGTAAAGCCCCAAGCTTGCATATTCAAGGTGAGATGACATTGTCTGGACAAATGATTTTATAAAATTGGAAGGACCCCATTAAGGAGGTAAGCTCCTTGTTTAAAATCGCTATGCCTGACTGATTATGGATTAGAACGCTTGTACCTGTCTCATCTTCGGCAATATGACTTAGTTCAATTCCATTGTGTCTGCCAAAAAATTGGATTCTCCACGGTTTGGTTAAAACATTTCTTATCACATATGGTAGAAGACTAGAGCTAATTCGAAAACGGTTGATGAACTAGCAATTCTGAGATGATCTTGGAACGGCTTAATAGGCTGCATTGAAAGAGGAACACACGAAACATATCAAATGAACTGCCAAGAGTTTGATGGGCGTATAATATATGGTTACCAAGCTTGGCTCCAACATTGCATGGGCCATCCCATTTATATCTTATGTTGAGGAATGAGGATCATAGTAGTATTTGGACCTTGCAACCACCTTCAGAGCCTTATATCCCCATGTGGTTCATTCTTTATGATTGCCTTGTGTTCTTCCTCTGGTTAATGTACATATCTAATGTTTGGTTTGTAGAAATGTTGTTATTCTCTGACTTTCATTGAAACCTCAATCAGTACAAAAACAATAGCTGATAAAAGAATAACCATAATTGCAAATTGTATTTGTTGATCGAATAGCATGTTGGATTGTGCTTGTGATATATGGATATGAGAAAGCTGTCCAAGTAGATTTAAAGCAAATCTCTTTCAGAACTCCGTTAGTAAAAGGATACATATATTTGGAAAGTCAGATACATAGTTTTTGTCCTTCGACCTTGGTTTGTATTTTATTGATGTGCTCTATATGGATTTTGGAAATTTTGTTTGCCTCTTTTATGTCATGGCTGTAGCAAATTTGATGTATAATGTGAAAATTGTCTTCAAATATATGATATTTAGCCTGATGGGGCTGTTTTTTTTTCCATATTGATGTAGGTTGGAGATGACTGCCGACAAGATGTTCTGGCTTTACAAGTTATTTCACTTCTGAAAGATATCTTTGAAGCAGTTGGCCTAAATCTCTATTTGTTTCCTTATGGGGTACTCCCAACTGGCCCTGAGAGGGGAATTATTGAGGTACATCCACGTAAACTAGTAGATCAATATTGCTTTTGCAAATTGCAACTACCATCAGCTCTCTTGCAGATTCTGAGATGCATCAAGCCTGCAATGTCCTTTATATAGTTGATTATTCACTATTATAATTTATGTATTTGAAGTTTCTGACAAATGTTTTCGGAAATCTAATGTCGACTTTGTGTTATGTATCCCATACTTCTCCCTGTGCTTGGATTTGTTGTCGTATTCTTGGGCATTTTACACTAACGGGCTATCGCTCAATTAATATAACTCCATGATCTAGTGATTTCAGAGGTCCTGTTGCTCTGCTATGTTAGTTATTACTGCAAACCACATACTTATTTGTGTAAATATCAATAATAAATCCTCTCTTGGAAGAGAAAGAGAGAAGCAAGTTATGTTATTCTGGAAGATTGGTTCGAAGCTATAAAGTTTATTCAACTTTTCAAAAAATAAATTCTGTTATTTTATTTTATTTTGTTTACAAATTTTCTTTTTCATTCATGAGCTATGCTTTGATAATCATTTTCTGAGGCAACCTTAGGGGAAATGTTCAATAGTAGGTTCACTTGCAAATGATTTTTCGTTATGTTATTCAGGAAGATTGGTTTCATTATGTCATTATGTGTTTTTTCTGGGGAAATGTTCAATAGTAGGTTCACTTCCAATCTTTTCATCCTTTCTGCTCTGCAGGTTGTGCCCAATACAAGAAGCAGGAGTCAGATGGGTGAGACCACTGATGGTGGTCTTTATGAGATATTCCAACAGGACTTCGGCCCTGTTGGTTCCCCCAACTTTGAAGCTGCTCGCGAGAATTTCCTAATTAGCAGTGCCGGTTATGCAGTTGCCAGCCTCTTGCTTCAACCTAAGGATAGACATAATGGGAATCTTTTGTTTGACAAGTAAGTAACTTTCAGACAATCTGTTCATTGTTGCATAAAATTAATTGGCTATTGTTATCATAGTTATAGATAGATATTTGGTTTGTATGGGGTATTATAGACTGCTTCCAGTCTGCAGTTAGTGATTTTCCTGTCCACAAAATTTATTGTTAGTAGGAAACTATTGAAATCCATGTTACATCTTATTCTATGCGTTGATTATTCGTGAATGCAGTGTCGGCAGGCTTGTACATATTGATTTTGGTTTTATTTTGGAAACTTCGCCTGGTAAAAATATGCGGTTTGAAAGTGCCCACTTCAAACTGAGTCACGAGATGACCCAACTACTTGATCCATCTGGAGTGATGAAGAGTGACACATGGTACCAATTTGTGAGGTAAGATGGGAGATTTTTAACTCACCGTTGTACTATCGGGGATATCTTATGCCACCCGAGGGGGTTTATACTTTGGGACTATCATACTTTGGGACCATTGTAGATAGAATTTAACCGCCCCGCCCCCAACTTATTGGGTGTATGTACCCATGCGGTAGTGTGACAGAAAGAGCCAAATTCGACTGTAGGGTGGTGAAAGTTTTTTGAGAATTCGATCAATTTTAGCCTTAACCAAACAAACTTCCACTTGGGTTCGAGAAATTTTAAAAACTTCCAATGACATACCCTGAGGTTTGGTTTTAAAAGCATGCTATTTCAGGCATGAATTTTAAAATCAAATTATGGATTAACAAGCGTTAAGTGCTAAAACAGAATATCCATTAAAGATTAGAGAGGATCAAAATTCATCGAGGTGTAATTTAAAATCTTTTGACAACGGAAGTTTTTATACCTTCTCAACCCCCTGGGGAAGTCTGCATAATTAACACCAGACCTCGGGGTATGCCCGTGTAATTGTCCCTAAATTCCTTGTATATGTTGATTAAGATATTAATTTTATTTCTCCTTGTTTGTGCAGCTTGTGCGTTAAGGGTTACCTTGCTGCACGCCGCTATATGGATGGGATCATAAATACTGTCCTATTAATGATCGACAGTGGATTGCCTTGCTTCAGCCGAGGAGATCCTATTGGTAATCTTCGCAAGAGATTTCACCCTGAAATGAGTGATCGTGAGGCCGCCAATTTTATGATTCGCATATGCACAGATGCTTATAACAAATGGACCACTGCTGGTTATGATTTGATCCAGTATTTGCAACAAGGCATTGAAAAATGAGAAAACATGTCAATTGTCCGCGGCCCGCGTTGTATAGTTTGATATCTTGTAAGTTTTTGTTGTTTTTATCTTGTACCTGAGCAAAGAGGAGACTGAAAAAAAAAAAAAAAAAGAAAAAAAGCAAAGAAAAAGAGACAGCAGGTAACGGTGTCGCCCCTTGCTGATTTTTTTGGTTTATTTTCTAGAGAAGAGAGAAGTATGAAGTGAGTTCTTTCTTGTCTTAGTGAGATTCCTCATCTGTTGTAAAATTATTAAGTTATAGCTCGATTTTATTTATCAAGTTTGAGGCTCATCCTTGCTGCTGGAAAAGGTCAATTTGAAGAGAGTTTCAGTTTGGATGAGTAACTAATTGTTAATGTAACTTTGTAATAATATACAGGCTTATATTTATATAATATTTATTAGTGGGTCACTGGGTTGTAATGAATTGTGCTTATGGTTTTTATTTGTAATATTGAGAACAAGGTTTTGGTCATTTGGTGTAATGAATATTTTGGTACTGAATCCGTTTACACGCATCATAGAGGTCAATTGTTAGATTGTTGATAAACATTTAACATTTTTAAGTAGTTAGCTTATGAATTACTTTTCAGAGATAATTACAATTTGAATTACATTACTGAGAAGCATGAAAAATCAGGGGATGAAACAAGTACACAACAAATTTTCTGGTTGAACTTTTAAGTTGGTTCATTAAATTGAGTTAAGAATGTAAGGGAGACGAGCTGACTTAAAAAATATTGAAAAATATTCAAATTTAAGATCGAGAATTCGGGACCTAAGTTGAGCTTCAGCTCCGGTATTCGCGGGTCATGTCGGTATTCTTCTCCTGTTTACTTCTCCCTCACCTCCCTACACCCTACAACGTCCGGTTGCACCATCGCCACTCCATGCCCACCACCGCAACTTCCCAGCCACAACCGAACCCCACCAGGCCACCACCACCATGAAAGCCTCACCACAATTCAGCCCTAACCACCGCGTCATTAAAATATCATATATTGTATTTACTAGTACAAATATATATATATTTTTAACACATGCACACCTAAGCGGATTCAAACTCAAGACTTTGTCTAGGAGAATAAAATTAAATACTTGGATGAATTCTATTGCTACTAATACAAACATAGTTTAGGAAAAGATTATCATTACAATTTATATTTATCACTTATAAAATTGAGTACGCTACGGGGAATGGTGAAATTTTAATAATATACTACTGTTCATTGCAATAGTTTAAAAATGGTGCACTTTCGTGGGATAGCTTAATAATGAGTTAAAACGTGTTTTTGGAAATCGCCTTCAAAGACGTTTTTCTGGAAAACGTCTTAAGTTTAGTATTCTCAATAAGCAACTTCTGCGCGAACAGAACCCAGAAATCAGGGCTTGCGAAATAGATAGGGCCGGTGGCAATTGGCGATTTCCGGTGACGACGTGCGAAATCCGACGGAGCAAAGGGTCTCTTCCATTAAAACAACTCTCCATCTATTAATCAAGGTTAGATCTTCGTAACCTAGTGTTGAATTTTGGATTTTTTTGGGTTAAATTGATAATGAACTATATGGTGAATTCCTTCATATTTTATGGTGAATTTGTTGTTTAAATTGATAATGAACTATATGTTTGAATGATTTTCCCAACACCCCAATAATCATATCCAAGAAAGAGATAGCAATCCCACAGATTTACACACACCCGAGCTGACTGTAATTTCGTATTTGTATGGGCATATTGTTACTAATTAGAAGCAGCCTCTATATCTTCATGGTCATTTGAAAAATATACAACGGAACAGCTGCAAAATCGTTAACTTTCACTCAGACCAACTAAGCCAAAACCCGCACCGAGCCCTACATTTTAGAACTTATATATGAGACTATGAGAACATTTAGTGATGAACAACCATTGCGATTATACAACTGGAATTCAAGCAATTTCATTATGAAAAGCATTTGGAATAGCATAGCAAACAAAAACAATCAACAATAAATGATTAGAAAACATCATATAAGCTGGATATTCACCTTGAGAAAAAATAAAACATCTGTGTCATATGCCAATACACATAATCTCTGTGTCAGAAGACATTAATAACATTCAAAAGCTCATTTTAAAAAAAAAATAAGTATGCCCATATACATGTTAAGACATTCTCATATATATTTTAAGACTTAATATAATATAGCTCAAAAAGTCAAAATTTGAAGATATCACTTAGGTAGTGAATTAACTTACTCAAATTGTGGGTAAGTGATCAGCCATGTAATTGCGGGTAAGTAATTGGTGGTTTTTTCTTGTTGTTGTTGAT
>JBBMKE010000011.1:18829533-18848117 GCA_037834125.1 Lippia alba | reverse complement strand
AATCTTTCCAAAATTATGTGGCAAAGAAATCTAATCTAATCCACCACATTCATTTGGCTCCTCTTTTGACACAAGGTGAAACTAACAAATTTATATGAGTGATAATTCAGCTAACCAAATATAATTAATCACGATTTAATCATTGATTAAAAAAATATAATTAATCAAAGTAAACCACTGTATGGTGTATATATATGCAGTTAAGGACTAATAGATTTAAAAACAAAGAATAAATAAGTCACAATTTTCAATCTCATTGATAGTTGTGGGGAAACCAATAATAATATTCTTCTACTAGCATTCTACTCATTGTGTCTTTTGTAATTTTTTCTTGGTAAGAATTTCTTCTACCTATACTATATTATTAAGGTCAGGGTAGATGTGTGGTGTCTTGGGCTTCTCTTTTTTTTTATTATTTATTTTTTTTATCACCTCAATACATTTTTATTTTATCTATTTTCTTACACCTTATTTTATTTATTTTTTCAATGTATAATTTTTATCTTTTTCTCCTTATTTTTTTATTTATCATAATTTAATAATTATATTAAAATTAATTATAGAATAAATATATTTAAATAATAGTATTATTCTTATTTGCCCACGCAATAATGAATGTCTTCTTATTCCTTCTTCTCTTTTTTCGTTATTCTTTTCTCTCCTCTACCATTCCTTTATTTATAAAGAGCTCCTCAACTATTTTTTTCCTTAAATTTACCCTAAATTTGTTATTATTTTATTGTGTTTAGTATTTGGAGGACATTTTTATAAATTTCGTACTTTTTTTGGATTTATCTTCCCTTATCAATTCACCCTAACGAAATGATGATCAGCAAATTGTTATTGGGCTTAGGTCCTATTTGGGACATTGGAGGAGCCTCCAACAATTATATTTTAGTAATATTCATAAAAGTCTATATTTTATTTGAAAAAAGTAATGTAACATCCGTTTCAAAACGCAGTGTCAACTGTCAAGTATAAAGCATAGGAGAAACAAGGTAAATTATAATCTTCGACTTTAAACTTGTTTATTTAATATATTCGAGTCTTTCTAACTAATTATCTCATTCGATCAACTAATTTACTTTAATGGTTTGATTAAAGCTCTTTTATCTTAAAAAATCACTAATACCTCATTGATTTTTTTAGCAATTAAAAATTATTAATAGGTTTGGCGGCATTAATGTAAATTATTATAACAAATTAAATAGGCTGCAAAGAAACCTAGTCTAATTCACCACTAGGCTTCTCTACAAGGCTAAGACACAAGTGAAGTAAATAAATTTGTTTGGGTGATAGTTCATTGGACATAATTAATCAACATAAACCACTCTATAATGTATATATATGCAATTAACCAAGAATAGATTTAAAATAAGTAGTTAATAGATTAATGGTAGGTATTTCTACGGCTAAATGGATAGATTATGAATCTCAAATTTCATTAAGAGTAATTGAAAAATAGATAGATTATGAATCTCAAATTTCATTAAGAGTATTTGAAAAATCAATGAATTTCGAATTTCACTTAAATTAGTTGGAAAACTAATAATGATTCTCTTCGAATAGAATTCTACTCATTGTATAAATTTCTTTTATAATTAAATTATTGATGAGCGTTTCGTTCTTCCCCCTTTTTGTCATTCTGGCTTCTCTCCTCTACCATTCCTTTTTTTATAAGGAGGTTTTAAACGACCTTTTTTTTCCTTAAATTTAGCCTAAATTTATTCATTTGTTATGGTGTTCATTACTTTGGAAACACTTTTTATCAAGTTTCGTACTTTTCTTGATCTTATCTTCCCTTATGAATTTGCCCAAATGAAATGATGATTAGCGAGTTTTTATTGGGCTTAGTTCCTACTTGGACCTTTGGAGAGTTCCAACAATTATATTTTAGTAATATTCATAAAAGCCTTTGCTTTATTTGAAAAGTAATGTAACATCCTTTTCAAAAACCCAGTCTCAAGTATAAAACATTGATGAAACACAGTATGAAAAGAAAAAAGTAAATTGAATAAGATAGCTGTTTTTATGTGACACACTAAAGTTAACACCACTCAATCAAGGATAAGTAAAAAGATCCACTAAATCTCATGTCATACTTTTTTTTTTTTTACATTTCCTCAGTTGAAATTAAGATAGATTCTTGTAATTTTCTTTTATAACATAACTATTTCTTTCACCTTATCCCAACCCTTCATCGATACGCAAGTATGTAACAAAAACAAAAAAAGAGAACAAATCCCCAAAAAATATATATATAATTTGAAATAACTCAAATTTCCAATATTTGAAATAGCTCAATTTTCTCACCAAACAAGAGAAAGCATATTCCACTTCTTTTAATTTACTACTAAATAAACTCGACATTTCATATTTTGATTTTCTTTTCTCATTTGCTCCTTACCACAATCCATCCAACAATCCGAAGCTCAAATCTCAAAACAACCGCCACATTACTAGATTCCAAGCATATATACATAACTAACCCCAACCCTAACCCCTCCCATTAGTACCATTAGCTGCATTACCACTATTCCCCATTTGGACATCCCCATTACTCTCCCCCTTCTTCGCATCCATCTCCCTCAAAGTCGTCCTCCACTTAAAGAACGTCCCAAACAACCCCTCCATTTCCTCCAGCGTTTTCCCTTGAGTCTCAGGCAACAAAGCGTAAAAGAACAACCACGCCACAAACGCAATTCCCCCATACAAAAAGAACGCCCCTCCAATAGTAATAGCCTTACGCAACGATATAAACGTCATTGAAATAACCCCACTCGTAACCCGATTCATTGCAACCCCCATACTGCACCCCTGGGCCCGTAACCTCAACGGGAATATCTCCGAGCTGTAAACCCACGTAATCGGGCCCATACCGATCGAGAAAAACGCCACATACGACAATACAGACGCGATACACAAAGCGACGGCCCAGATTAGTTTATGATCCGAGTGTTGCACAACCGTAAGCCCGATACCCAGGCCCGCTAGGGACAGTATCATCCCGGCCACACTCGAGAGGAGCAACGGCCGCCGTCCGATCTTGTCGAGGAGGAACGTGGCAACCAGGATGAACATCGTCTTTGTGAATCCCACGGCCATCGTCGCGAGTAGCTTGTCGGTGTCGTTTTTAATGCCGGCTTTTTCGAAGATGTCGGGGCTGTAGAGGACGACGGAGTCGATGCCGCTGGCTTGCTGGAAGAAGTGGATGCCGACGGCGCACATGAGGATGTGGCGAACGGCGGGGGTGGGACGGAGGAGGAGGTCGCGCCACACGCCCTCTCCGTGGCTGCGCTTGGTGACGGCGACAATGTCGTCGTTGCAGTGCTCCGGGATGCCGGCGGCCTCCTTGATGTCGGCGAGGCGGAGCTTGGATTCCTCGGCGGAGTCGGAGGTCTTGTCGAGGACACGGCGGGCGTCGCCAAGGCGGCCCTGCATGACGAGCCAGCGAGGGGACTCGGGCATGGCAAGGACGCCGAGGGCGATGAAGACGGACGGGATCGCCCCGATGCCGAGCATGAAGCGCCAGCCGAGGTTTTCCGGGAGCTTCGAGAAGGCGTAGTTTGATACGTAGCCGAGCAATATACCTATCATAGAGACGGAAACAAGATTTAATATTATGAGAATAAAAATTAAAATATCAAAATGAAACGAACAAAAGAAAATTTTAAATTGTAGAGGGGAGGGAACGCCGCATGCCACCCCTAGCTCTTTACTAAACATAAAAATGCGTAGTCAAAATGTTGGTAATTTTGTAATTAATTGATTTTTTTTTAATTTTGACATAATAGATTTTAATAAGACAGGACAAAGTTATATAAATTTAATTAAATAAGATAAATTAGGTTTATAATTTTAGAAAATATAACATGGGATTTCAAAATGGGCATTAGGTTATAGCTTTTTTTCCTACAGTCATGAGGCGTATGGGTAGGAAAAGGGAAACCATGCCTTTTTGCTAGTTATGGGACGACACAAGTTAATGGGCACCATAAGTTGTAGATCTTTTTCTACAAAAAATAGTTTTACAAAAAAATATGTTGCATACCTTCCCTATCACAACTGTTTTAGGTGTGTGAATTATCTTGTCCTTTTGTGGGAAATGAATATACTATTGAGAATCAAATAATTCATTGATGATGATTGATGACTTAAAGATTTACACGAGATCAAAATTAGAATTCATCGACTTTGGGAATTTTTGTCAGTTTGAGAGAAAAGATTCTTCAATCAAGAGGATCAACTTATGCAATTTAAAAATACTTAGTGGTTTTGAGAAAAATATTTCATGGCTTTACTCATTGGTTACCGTGACATATAATCTTTAGGAAAAAGTTAAATTATGTAAAAATTCAACTCAAATCTACCGACTATACATGGTTCTTATCTACCCTTGATCCTGTAACACAAGTTAAAATTAAGGAAATTTGACCCCTTCACATGCACCAAGCAGTAAAATTCTTATCTATGCATGTATCAGTGTAATAATTGGTGGAAAACAAGGTTTTATGACAAGATTGACAAAAAAAGTAAAATTCTTCTGAAATATTATCTTAAAATTATATTCAAACAATTATTATCTACTTAGGCAAGTGGTTGAAGTATTTTTCCGTGCCAACTGCCAACCAATCATTTAATCTCTTGCTTGAGATTTGGATTGCATGAGTAAAGACAAACGAACAACGTAAAAACCAAAGGCTTAGAAGTTACCAGTAAACACATCTAGTTCAGCTAACATGAAACTATAGACCACAAAATCTTACCAAAATTGATGAACACCTCCGGGAACGAAGAGAGGAAGCCACGGGACGACGCCGGCGCCACCTCCGCCGTGTACACGGGCGCAATCATCAGCGCGTAACCGACACCGATTCCGGCCACGAATCGCCCCACCATGAGGAAAGCGTAGTTTGTGGCGAAGCCCATAAGCAACGCGCCAGCGAAGAATATGACTCCGGCGAAGATTATGGTGTAGCGGCGGCCGATCCAGTCGGAGGTGCGGCCGGCGGCGGCGGAGCCGAGGAGGGAGTAAAGGTTGAGAATTCCCATTACGACCTCCTTTTGTACGTCCGTGATATCTAGGTCTTTCTTGATGTAGATTATGGCGCCACTCATAACTCCAATATCTGCATGTTAGCAAGAATTATGCTTATTCATATGTGATATGTTTTTCTTAAATGTGTAAAACACTAAATTTGGGTTACAAGAAAAGGGAATTTGGTTAACATAGTTATAATTTTTCCTGAAATAGTTATAATTGTTGTGTGGGTTGTTTTAAAAGTGGAAATATGCAAATAATTGGATGAGAGTTGTTATACATATACATACCATATCCAAGTAAGATGGAGGTCATGGAAGCCAAGAAAGAACAAGCTAAGGCATACTTGTTTCTCTTGGGTTTCTTGGGCGGGTCAAAGGCGGGTAGATGGGAGTCGAAGGCGGCGGCATTTTTCTCCGGCACGGTGGTGGCCGCCATGAGAGTGGTGGTGGGTTAAGAGGGGGTGTAGAAGCAGAATGAGCTGTATGTATGTTAGTACATAGTTAAGATAGCTAGATTTTGGTGTTTGAGTGGTGTGGGGAGTGTGTATATATATAGACAAAGACAATGTGAACGAAAATAATGAAATAAGAAAAATTACATACATGTCCCTAAAATGATTTGGTATGATTATAAACTTTAGTTTTTATTTCAGAAATCGCAAATAATATCTCGGTTTGTATTATTCAAATAAAAATAAGGGCAATATAAATCTGACTACCTTGTATTTATGTCTAATTATAATATAATTTATAATTATCGGAAAATTGCATTTTAAATCTTATAAATCTTGTTTGCTCAGAGGTCCTTTAACGGATTTTGTAAAAGTATATTTATTTACGTGATAATTTTATAAGTGTTACGTTGAATATATAACCAAAATTACAAAATTATTCATAAAATTTACAAATATAAACAAAATAATCCTTACGAATGAATTTAGCATAAATGAGGGATATTTTTAGAATGACATAACGAATCTTAGGACAACAGACAGTTCTCAAAATTAATGACTATTAAAATATAATTTCTCGATAATGATAAATTATATTATAATTAGATTTAAATATGAAAGAATCAAATATAACTCCTTTTAAAAATAAATAAAACTTATAAAACTCATTCTGAGATAAAATTTTAATATCATCAAATGGTATAATTTAGTAGCAATAGCCGGCATAAATTCACAAATCAAATGAATATTTTATATTTTAAGTAATAATCAACTTGACTAAAGTGAGGTAGCCCAGTTGCTGATTGCCAGAGCCTAAGTCAAAGATTGTCGTTGGCAGCTACACGACGTCATTTAATATTTAAACCTTAATTAACCAGGTTTACACATTGGCCGCGAAGGGGATGAGATAAACCATACGTAACTTGGTCAGTTGGTCATCTTGTTATGCATTCCAATCTCATGATCTCTTGGGATAGTTTTACGAGTTACGTTACTGTTTGATTAATTACTTTCTTTTGTCATTTAATCTCAATTCTCAATGATGGGTGAATATTTTAATATTTATGTCTTAATATTTGCAAGAAATTAGTTAGAACATGCATTGTGCATGGAATATGAAATCATTCATATGTTTTCTGTTGGGTTTTGTGGATTCAAAGGGGCTGGAAACAGCCTGTGGGTTATTTCAATTATTTAATTGGTCCAATTATTGACAAATTAATCATATTTATATGAATCATTATTGAGATCTTTTAGTTTATAATTAAACTTATGGAAGCAAACAAAATAGTTCGGGTCTTGGGATTAAATTATAATTTGTAGGGGTTTTTCATCATTAATCCCACGAAGTTGTCTTGTAGTAACCCAACATTAAAGATATTTTTCAACTTTGTACTTGTTTCTTAATTATATGTCATTTGTTAAATTTCCCAAGCCAATGTGCAGAGACTGTTATTCAATGTATAATGATGTTAATAATTATTCAAATTAATTATTTGAAGATGATTAGGTCAAATTCATTATTTTAGATAACTTTATGTCCTATTTTAATTGTTTAGTCTAACTTCTTTTTTTAATGTGCTAAGGAGGAATCGAAGCCCGATCTCCTCTTAACGCATTTAAAACAAAAAAGTTGTAAGTAAACAATTATTTACTCTAACTTTTTTTTAATTATTTACTCTAACTTGTGGTATTCATGTTTGCAGAAATTCAAACACGAGTGGCCCGACATGGTTCCACGACTCTAGTAGTGAGGAATTGTATTAAATATCTCATATCGAACTTTGCTATTTTTTTCTTAAATATACTGCAGTCCTATGAACATGCCCCTCGCATGAATTCAATTTTCAGCTATTTAACTTGGACATGCGAAAAAACCCTCATATTTCTCAAACTAATTAATTAAATTAACTTAACAATATTGAATATCCCGAAATTGCTTAGGATGAAACACGACCTACGAGGCTACAACTATTGATCACTTATTCACTTATTCAGTTATTTGTCCCCAAACTGAAAATGTGGTCATTTAATTTACATGTAATTAAATATGGCAATATAATGTCAGGAAATCTTTTGCCCTCTTCACACAACTTTTTGCTTTGGATTCACTGACGTTCAATATTTGATTTTTGTTTGATAGCTTTGAGCATGGTAATTGTTTCTGTCTTACTAATTCTACTGAGTTGAGTGCCAGTATATATTTTTGTCCGAGTCCTACTTATGGATTTTACGCATTTTTTAAGCGTGTAAAACAGGAAAAAGTTACCACGGTCAAAATATTCAACTTTCTTTTTGTGCAACATTCTTAATATATAATAAGGACAAATACATAGTTTGGAGGACCACTAATAAAAAATTGTGTAGTTTATCGTTACAACATTACATTTATTTAATGATGATATGTGAATATGAATGCGGTAATACATATTTTTTTAAAAAAAATTTTAATGACAATATTGGTTAGAATATTCAACTTTCTTTCTGTGCAGCAATTCTTAATATATAATAAGGACAAATACATAGTTTGCAGTACCACAAATACAAAGTTGTGTAGTAGGCATATTTTTAATGATATATGAATATGAATGCAAAATACAGATTTTTTCTTAAATTTTTTATATGATGATATTGGATATAGAGTCCAATATAAATATCTAACATAACATGATACGACAAAATATTATATTTAAATTTCGTGTATATCATAAAATTATCAAGTACTTTGTCGATTGTCTTCTATAACGTGAATGATGAAATAAGCTTAAAAGGTACTTTTAACCAAAAAAATTATTAACATTGGATGCGGAAAAAAAATATTAACATTGGATGCGAAATTGAATGTTACTGAATTGTTATATAAGAGAATGACTCTATTCAAACTGGCATTTTCTTGTTCTTTCCTGTTGATAGTGAAGAGCTTTTATGGAAAACTAAAATAGTGCATACAAAATTTTACAACTCTGCTAAATAAATTGAAACTTAACTAAAGCCATGCATTTGTTTTGTCATTGCACAAGTGGATATATCGCTCTCAAATGTCCTCTTTTATTTCCTAAATACATGATGGCCACCCATAAATAACCGGTTCCAAATTTATAACATTATTTCTGATCTTGTTTTAAATCATGTTTTTAATAATTCCTAAGATCTTTAAAAGATTAATTTGATTTACACTTTTACGAATACTTATAAATTATTTAGAAGATCTTATAAAACCCAATAATCATATACTATGTAGGTATTAACGGTGATAATTAACGTATGTCGGTCGTTTTAGTAGACAAGTGGTGTCAATTTTACCAATTTCTGAAGTTGTTTAATGATTAAAGAAGCTCACAATTTTTTAAGTAATTTTGGTCAACAGCTGAATGAAATATGAGGTGCGTAGGCAATAAATTAAAATTAAATTAAATTAAAACTTGATTTTAGAGATAAATCAAAGAATTTAAATTAAAACTTGATTTTAGAGATAAATCAAAGAATTGTATGCTTTGAAGTTTGAATGTTTGGTGGTCAACAACGACGGGCTGTGACAGAAGTCGGATAATGACGACATCTTGGCCCACTTCACTTTTCCATTAGTCATACTTGTTTTTTTTCTATATTTGTTTCATCATAATCATTTATTGAAAATTCAACTATTTTCCTTAACCTTTTTCAAAGAATATTGATCCTTTCCTAATCATAATTTTGGAGTTGGTTAAAATGCAACTTAATTCCCCCCTTATTGTCTACCTTTAGATGGAACTAATCGATTATCTATCTATATTATTAATCGAGAGATCAATTTAATGTTATGGACGCTATTTTTTATATATTTTTTATTTTTTCAATACAAATTGTATTTACGTTATTTATAATTTTTTGTTTAAACTCGTTCACATTCATCAAATTCTCAAAAAAATATTATTTCTATTTTTATAATTTCTACTTGAACAATTAATTTATAATAGTCTGATACTATTTTATTTTATTTATTTATTAAAAAATTATAATTATATTAAAAATAATAATAAATTAAGTAATAATTTGAAATTTTTAATTTTTTTTACAAATATATTGAATGTGCAGGGTTACTCGATGAATATTCACATGATTGGGTTTCTTTCTCTCCTTTTTACCTTTATTAGGGTCTGTCTTCTATATTTACCTAATATTGTTTAAATCATTTAAGGTTTGAAGTTTCCTAATGATATTATCTACAGACTACAAGTTCTTTCATTTTTTATTTTCCTTTCTTATCCACTACGCTCATTTTCTATTCCTCATTCTGTAAGCACCATCGAACTATTCTCAAAAATTAACTTTTGCGAGTTCCAAACTATTCATTTCTAGTTTTCTACTTTTTTTTCGCCTTCTATGTATCTTCATCTGGCAATGTGTGCTTGTAAGATTATGGCCTCGTCACAGTTGAATTAGTTCAAGAAAGCAAATTCAAAATTTAATATAGGTAATATAGTCATTGTATTATCCATCGGTTACTATATTAATTTAATGTGATATTCCGCATTCACATCTTCAATATAAAGCATGTATTTTATTAACTATTACAGTATGTAAATCAAATATCACGTACTCAAACCCACAAAGCAAGAGAGAACCTACATATTTTACATTATAACATCTAACAGCTAATTCGAATTTCATATTTTATATTATAACATGTAACAGCTAATTCGGAGTTGATAGTAAGTTTTAGCGAGTCAATAACGTGTTTATGCAAGTTATACTTACAGATACGTATTTCAAACTGAACTAGGCCTCGGTCATGACAGTGTACTAACAAGTTCACGTAGACCATACGTATCCGCCACATAATCTGCAGCACATTTCAACTTCCAGGTCCGCTAACTCAGTTTCGAACCTAACTTTAACCACCCCTAGTGCTTCTCTACGTGATCACTTCCACTCCACTCCACTCCAGAATCATTCCCTAATCCGTCCCCGAAGCCCCGTAACTGATGAAGACCAACAAAGCCCTACCAAACAGCGACCTAAATATATTCATAATCCCACTCAGGCCACCTCTTCCATAATCAATCCCGAAACCAACTCTCAGACCTCCCTTCAATCCGAAACAGCCTTATCCCGAGAAAGATCTTGTCAATGTCCCTCTGATTCTGAACCTCGAGAATTCCAAGCCACCAGATTCTCACAAAGTTCGAAAATTTCGGTCTAAGTCGAGCTCCAAATCAGTTTCGCATTTAATTAATCCCTTACCCCCTATTGTCCAGCAAACCAGTGTTTCCAGTGTTTCCTTTCCTCTTAATGTATCCCGTCCTCAGGACTTCCTTTCCTCTTAATGTATCCCGTCCTCAGGACATCCTTGATATAACGGTGGAGGCTACTAAGCAGCCCCGCCGAGAACAATGAGTTGTCTCAGTTGGAACTGCCAAGGGTTGGGGGGCCCTTGGCGAGTTCATGCTCTCCGTTCCCTTATTCGGGAGCATCACCCCCACATTATCTTTCTCTCGGAAACTAAATGCAAGAGACGAAAGATTGAGAATTTGAAACTGGTTCTAGACATGCACGGAGTGAATGTGGACTCGGAGGGCAAAGGTGGCGGCCTTGCGTTGCTTTGGCGTAAGGACGTGGATGTCATGCTACAAAGCTATTCTTGTTACCATATTGATGTCACGGTCAGGGATGTAGGTGGTGATACGCTGTGGCGTTTTACTGGATTTTATGGGGCTCCGGATGTTCGTCGAAAACCTCTTGCGTGGGATATGCTTGAGAGACTTAGTCGGCAGTCTGCTAGTCCTTGGTTGGTGAGTGGCGATTTTAATGATATTCTTTTAGATGAGGAGAAGCAGGGAGGGAACTTACAATCTATTGGGCGTATCAATGGCTTCGGTGATGCTCTTTCCAAGGCGGGGCTCTCGGACTTGGGGTATTCAGGATTCCCTTTTACTTGGCTACGTAATCGGACAGACCCGGATTCCATTAGAGCTAGGTTGGATCGATCAGTGGTGCCAGATAATTGGCATGCTCTTTTCCCTAATGCTACTGTTAGGCATTTAACGGCGTCTTGCTCGGATCACTCGCCTATTATCACGAAGCTGAAAAGGGAACACAAGGCAACACGAAAGAAAAATAAACCTTTTAGATTTGAAGCTATGTGGGTGAAAGTTGAGGATTGTAAGCGGATTATTGAGGATGCGTGGGAGGGAAGTTCGGCTGCTACTCCTGTGGATTCAGTGTTAATGGGCATTGAGAGTTGTAGGATTGGGTTGATGTCGTGGAAGAGGAATTCTAGAGATAAAACACAGAAGACAATTGAGCAGATTGAGCGAGAATTAGTGGTTCTTAGACAAGGTACTATCACGGTGGGATCTAAGAGAAGGGAAAGTGAGTTGAGGGAACAGTTGGGAGTTCTGTTAGGACAAGAGGAACTGCAATGGAAACATAGAGCTAAGGAACATTGGCTCAAAGAGGGAGACAAAAACACTAAATTTTTTCACAATAAGGCATCTCAGAGGGCAAGAACGAACCGCATCTCAGGGCTTAAGGATGATAACGGGGTTCTTCAGAGTTCGAATGAGGGTATCCAGAGGGTAACTGAGTTATTCTTCGGGGGTTTATTTTCTTCTAGTGGTGTGGAAGATAGTAAAATCGACCATGCTCTTCGGGTCTTATCAAACAGGTTGGATGAGGGCATGGTTCGGAGGCTTTCTCTCCCGTTCAAACCCGACGAGGTAACTCGGGCTCTTAAGTCCATGTATCCACTCAAATCCCTTGGCCCTGACAGCCTTTCCCCTCTTTTCTTTCAGCATTATTGGAACATAGTTGGCAGGAATGTTACTGCTTGTGTGTTAGGTTTTTTGAATCATGGACATTTTGATAATCGTTTGAATTTTACTCATATTGTCTTAATTCCGAAGTGCAAATCCCCTGATTTAATCACCCAGTTTCGCCCTATTAGTCTGTGTAACGTTGTTTATAAGATAGCATCCAAAGTTCTAGCTAATCGTATTAAGCCGCATCTTGATCATATTATTTCCCCCTGCCAGTCAGCTTTCATTCCAAACTGTTTAATCAGTGATAATATCCTTGTGGCTTTTGAAATAAACCATTGCATTAAGAACAAACGTGCAGGGAAGGAAGGACTGTTCAACTTAAAGTTGGATATGAGTAAAGCGTACGATCGCGTCTAATGGAGGTTTCTGCGCGGAGTTCTGGAAAAATTAGGTTTTTTTTCTTTTTTTGTTGAGCGTATTATGAGTTGTGTTACATCTGTTTCCTTCTCTTTTTTGTTGGATGGGGAAGAATTTGGTTATTTGGTCCCGGAACGAGTTCCCTTACCTGTTTCTCCTATGTGCAGAAGTGCTTAAGTCTTTTCTAGGAACATGAGCGGAATGGAGTGCTGCGAGGAGTGGCGGTAGCGAGGGGGGCACCGCGGGTTTCACATCTCTTGTTTGCGGATGATAGGATGATTTGTGGGACCACTGAGAAGGGGGCAATGGAGAGTATAAAGAGGGTGCTAGAGGAGTATGAAAAAGTCTCCGGGCAGACTATCAATGTCTCGAAATCCTCTATGGTTTTCAGTGGAAATGTCCCGTTAGCAAACCAGGAGGAGTTGGCTTCTATTATTGGGATGAGACGTGTGAATCGTTATCTTGTCCTACCATCCACAGTGGGAAAGTCGAAGAAAGGGGCGTTTAAGGAGCTCCTTGACAGGGTGAGGAAGAAGGTCCAAGGATACTAGGAGAACATGCTGTCAGCGGCGAGGAAAGAGGTCCCCATCAAAGCTATCCTACAGGCGATCCCCTCGTATACGATGAACTATTTTCTACTTCCAGACAATTTACTTCACAATATGGAGGCATTATCTCGACAGTTTTGGTGGAATAATAGGGGTACGAAGAAAGTGCATTGGATGGCATGGGACCGGTTATGTGACAGCAAAAGGAACGACGGATTGGGGCTTAGGAACTTGAAGCTCTTCAATATTGCTATGCTCGCTAAACAGTTGTGGCGAGTAATCCAGAATCCCAGTTGTTTACTTGGTCGAATTTACAAAGCACGGTACTTCCCGCACTCGGACATTTGGAACGCTAAAATGGGACGATTGCCTTCTCTTACATGGCGAAGTCTATTAAGCTCCAGGTACTTACTAGAGGAGGGTGTCAAATGGTGGATAGGGACAGGTGAAAAGGTCCACGCGTGGAGGGATAAGTGGTTGCCGGGGGCTGGTGAGTCACGGCCGGCTTATAGGGAGGACTTATTGATTCACCCGGAGTAGGTGTCGGATCTGATGAAACCAGGAGTGCTGCAATGGGACGAAGAGATCATTTACAACTCTTTCCATCAGCAGGATGCGGTGAGAATATTAAATATACCCCTCGGTGATTTCAGCCGTGAGGATCAGCTGGTGTGGGCGCCGGCTTCGGACGGTAAATTCACGGTGAATGGAGGATACCATCTTGCCCGAAAGATTGCTAGTCGTAATCGGTCCTCTTCTTCAGGAAATGGTAATGAAGATCTTTGGAAAGGTATTTGGAGTTTGAAAGTGGTGCCTAAAATCAAAGTTTCATATGGCAAGCTTTTAATAATATTCTACCTACTTGCGAGAACTTGTTGCAGCGTCATTGTGAGGTGGATGATCATTGTGTAAGGTGTGGGGCGAGAGGGGAAAATCTTGGCCATGCGTTGATAAGCTGTCCCCCTGTGCGGCAAATTTGGGCTTTGTCCCGCTTGCCGTGGCGTGTAGTGGGTGCGCTGGAGCAGAACTTTATGGTGGGGGTTGACGAGGCTTTGAAGACTCTGCAGGATGATGATGCTGCTAGAATGGCGGTAATCTTGTTGCTGGTTTGGAACCACAGAAATGACTGCCACGTGGAGGGGAAAACTGAAGCTCCGCATGAGGTTGTTAGGAAAGCGGACGCTTTTGGGGGTGTACATACCTCAATGGAAGCTGTGAGCGCAAGCTTGGGTGTTGCGAGGGGGTGGTTCGGTGGCGAAAACCCGAGAATGGATGGATTAAGATTAACTTTGATGGGGCGGTCTTCAAAGAGGAGAATGCGATTGGCATAGGTGCGGTGGCTCGGGATTCGGAAGGTGCTTGTGTTGGATGGGAGACGGATCGTAAAGCGCATATGGCTGACCCATTAATGGCCGAAACTTATGCAGCGCTTTCAGCATTGAAGCTAGCTCGGGACTTTGGTTGGCAAAGAGTTATTTTCTAAGGTGATAACATAGCTGTGATTAATTGTATGCAAGGGCTTGAGGAGTATCTTTCGGCCTTAGGGAATGTGTTTAGTGATATCTCTGCTATTTCCTCTTGCTTAGTTGATTGTCGGTTTTCTTGTGTTCGTCTTGATGCGAATTGTGTCGCTCACTTGTTAGCTCGTCATGCGGCTTCGGCCTGCGTTGGGTTTTCGAACATTCCTTTGTACGTTGTGAACAGTGTTTCTGCTGATTTAATTTAATTGTCGAGGTCGTGGCCTCTTTTCTTCAAAAAAAAAAAGTTCACGTAGACTTATCTATCTAACTTAGCATAAGGAGCAAAAAAAACTAGTCTTAATTAAGCTGCTTATAAAAGTGAAAATATTCAATTACTTGTTTCGGGAAAATTCATCTACTAGTCATATTCTTTGACTCATGAGAGTCCAACTTTAAGTGAACTTGTTGAGAAGTAAACGTGCAATTCAAAACTTGTATTGTGTAAACGGTGACGTTTAAAATTTGTATTGTGTAAAATACAAAAATTCAAAACTTTATGTATTATTATTAGGTGGCGTAATTTAGTATTTAAGTGATAAATTTACCTAACCGATTGTGTTCGAATTTTCAAGAAACTCAACTCGTATTCACCAAAAAATTTACACCTTAATAATTCAATTCAATTTAAAATCATCTTAATAGTTTAGTGTAATTTGAACCCAAATAAATGAAAATGTAAATTCAAAAGAATATTTATAATCTATTAAGAAATATAATTTAAAATTAATTCAAGAGAAGCCTTAATTTTCATTTATTTTTTTGGTGAAATAAAATAAAGATTAAATAGTTGGGAAATGGAGACATCTAAAGTGACATATGAATTCGGATGGTATTTTCGTATTAATGGTGCTAAAGTGTGTGCGGCCATTTTCAGGCTCAAATCAAAGTCGTGTGGGGCAAATATAGAAGGCCATTTATCTTTCACATGTTTTTCTTATTAAAACATCATCATCAATAATATTCATTTTTCCAATATTTCATGGTTGGAAATATTCCTAAAACATATTCTAACTTTATTTCAATCCTTCAGAATTTCACAAAAAAATAAAAAAAAAATGAAATATATTCAATAAAAGCAAGCAAAAATATATATTTCACCCAAATTTAGCACAAAACTCCAAGTTGATATAACTTTTTTGTTTGTTGGAGTCATGTCGTATTTAATTAACCTAATTAATACATCTCATCAATTAACCCAAAAAATCTTGATCTTAATAGTGACCGACTATATCATAAGAAACATACTTTGTTATTTTATTCCTAAGGGCAAGGTTTCGGGTTCGAATCCCAGCTTGGGTGTATGTATATATATATATATATATTTTTTTTATTTTTTTGTTATTTTGGATCTCATAGCAAAAACGGCGTCGTTTGGATTTGTGGGATCCAGGTGACATTAAGAAAATTTGAAAGTGTTACTTCCTAAGTCCACTTGACGTGCCTTTGATTCTTTTGAATTTTATTTGATGCTAATTCGTAACAGTGACAGCTTGCTTGCTCCAATTATTGTTTGAAATGTGCCCACAATTTTGGGGCTGAGTCTAACTGTTGGTACTTTGGCCAACTGTTTGGTATCATATAGGTTTCAATTTCAAATTGTGGAGATGAGTGTGACACGAGATTATAATAGTACAGCTCCCTAAGTCACATAAATCGAAAATTCGAGGCAAAAAAAGAATGCAATTATATTATGCAAATTCATTACAAACATATAATAAATGTTTGAGGCTTCGGCCTCTTTTTCTTCAAAATAAATAAATAAATAAAGTATATATATATATATATATATAATAAATGGCATATGCACATGCGGAGATTTATTAAATATACACTTTTGATTTTTTTAATAATTTATTTAACTTTCTAAATGAGCTGCAACTTTGTAACACGGTCAATGCCTTTATTGAGAGAAATATACAAAAAGTGGTGCCCATAAGATAATAAGATATCTCCAAACCAAATGGGAAATTTAAAAGATTTAGCCTAATTATTTAAATAAAAAAATATTAATATTTATCCAGGATTCGATGCATCTTATTGTTTTTTTTTTTGTCTATATAAACTCTCTTTGTTTGAAAAAAAAACTCTTTTTTGTAGATAATAATTGTATTCTCAACTACTCAATAATGATACTTAAGTGGAAGATTATCTGATGTGAAACATCATCCTTGATTGTCGTAGGCTTCTTCACATGCCTTGGGAAGCTAAGTTAAAGCATATTTATCGTGAGAGGAATTCTAGCGCCGATAAGCTAGCAAGAATGGGGTAGTTCTAACCCGAGCCTGGCTTGGCCAAACCAGTGTAATGAGGGGGCGAGTGTTTTGCACTTGCAGTGTGGTTGGTGGAAAATTTGGAGAAAGTGACCAATCAAATGACAAGTGTAATATACTTGCTTTTTTAATTGGTTGAGTCCGGCCAAACCGGGTCCGGGTTAGAATTTTCCAAGAATGGGGCATAATATTAATACGGACTGTTTGATTTGGGACTCGCCTCCGGTTGAGTTCAACTAGTGTGTGTCTTCGTTTTGCTCTTTCTCTGTTTCACCCCGGTGTGGGCATCCTATGTACCAAAAAAAAAAAAAAATGATACTTCACGTTGATCTAACATATAATCGAACTATTAAATTAAATATTTAATTTTTAAGTTTCAAGTTAGATCAGACCATTGAACGAGTAAGACTCTACCAAGTCCTACCGATAATAATTAATAAAATATCATATATCATAATATCAATGGACAGTTGACTCAAGTAGATAAAGTTTTGGATTTACTTAATCAAGATCTCATATTTGGAACCTTTAAAAAATTACGTTAGAAAAGGTCATTGCAATAAGTGCTTTCAATTACTCGGGAGATTAAGCTTCCACTCAATTGGAATGAGAAAATTTTAAAAGATAAAATAAAATAAAATACCATATGGATATGGGTTTGGGTGATTGCAAAAGTCCATGCGCCCACTCAAACTAGATATGGTCATCCACTTGCCTCTTTCCACAACAAAGCTCCATCCTCATTAAAACTCGGCCCTTTGGTTGAAAAGTTGACTTCTTAAGTCCAAGTATAGGAAGAAAAAAGTCCAAGTATAGGACAAATTTGATTGCCTTTACACGAGGGTGATCATTACTCCCAAAGGCCAAAGCCTATAATATTATTTGTTTTGTCTTTTGCGTGCGGAAATACGGATTGGAGATCTCAATGGTCAACATTTACGACTTTATGCCATTCAAATTTCAAAACAAAATGTTCCCAACTTGTGAAATCCACCACGAGTCGGGCATTACAACATTTTAAATGGCAAGAGTTATATGTTTTCAAAAGTGTATTATTAAAGATATTTTGTTATGAATATCAAGTTGTTTATTTTTTTTATTTTCCTGTTAAATGTAGACCTAATATGGGCCAACAACTATGTGGGTTCTCAGAAATGGCCCATAAAGGCATAAACTCTTGATAAAGGCATCGTTTGAATACTCTGAAGCTGAATTCTGTTTGCCAAATTTATTATTATTTTTTTTTTTTTCTTTTCTCCTTAGAAAGTGATGACACTCTCAACTCTTAAGTCTCAACATGCAGAACATCAATCATAGATACACTCATACACATGCAGTTAACAACAGAATATTCAAAAGACCATCATTAGGACTATTTTCAGGAACTATATCCGCCAATTGCTGAAACCAGTATTTGTCTGCAATGAAATATTTGTTTGCGCATTTCATGTTTTTCGTGAAGTTCTTTCATGTAAATGAGATCGCTTAGAGAGGGATTCAAATTCCAAGCCCACGCCGTAAAAGCTGGATTCCTCCCGACGATTGTTGCTACCAACCAGCTCATTGATTTGTATGCCAAGCATGGACTTATTGA
>JBBMKE010000011.1:18785861-18813629 GCA_037834125.1 Lippia alba | reverse complement strand
TAGCACGGCCGGCACGGCGGCGCCGCCATCTCCGGCAGAATGGTTATTTAAAGGTACTGAAGTTTTCTTGAGGGGGACAAAGACTGCGGTTTCACATTTTTTGTATCGATCTGGATCGTGGTCAAGGCGTTAATCATGATTTTTAAAATAGTTTAATTACCGAAAATAAAATGATGAAGAAATATGAATCTATTTTTCTCAATTCTCCTATTTTCATTTATTTAAAACCATGTCATATTATTTTCATTATCTAGAGATACATTTGCGGGTGAAAAGACGGATACGGACAAATCAATCTCTCTTGTTTCGGAAATTATATATTAACCCCTAAAGACACTGTTTCAATTGAGGTTCCTGGACGCCGTTAGAATTCCATTAATTTTGACAGGACTACATTGTTGATGTGATTTATTGATTTAGTTAAGGGGTCGTTTTGTAAGAAAATTTATAGTTCAGAGATTTTTTTGTTATATTTTTCGGAAATTAAAATGTCAAAAATTAACGGAACCCTAACGGCGTCCAGGGATCTCAATTGAAACAGTGTTTTTAGGTGTTAATATGTAATTTCCAAAACAAGAGATACTGATTTCTAATTAGGGTAAATCTCAGGGGATATAAATGTAATTGCCCCTAATTTATAATGTATTATGCATATGATGATATAATTTTTTTTCTTTCACGTGATAATTAAGAGTCTGATACTGTGTTTGATATGCTGATATGATATTTTTAAAAGTGCACACAATTTAGAACTTATATTAACTCTTTATGATTTTAGAGATTTTAATAGCTCTTTTTTCAGACATGATAGGACATTTTTAGAGCAAGGGAAGAACATAAAAAGTGACTTTCTGGTTATTTATGTTCTGGATAAAATTGTACCCTTTTAAAACGTGTATATATATACAAAAATGTGTCTGGAATTGGCTGGCTGACTGGCTCACATCAAAACCAAATAATACAACCTTCAAAAACTTTAATAAATAACTAGTGCTCGATGTGTATGCTCGACAAAAAATTGCAAATAAATTCAAATATATTAAAATTAGACTTTTTTATTAATAAAAATTAAATAATTCTTAAATTGGTCAAATGCTTACTATAATAGTATAGATAAACATAAACTAAAAATACAAAAAAAAAAGAAGCTAGAATCATATCAGTCAAAAAAAAATAAAATAATAATAATAATAATAATAAGTAGTAGTAGTAGTATGAAGATAAAACTATATGAAAAAAATTAGGCTTATGTGAGAGAAAATGAGAGTTAAGAGATAATATGTAAATTATTATTTTTTAAAATATATTTTAAAAGTCAGGGTAGAAAAGAAAATGAGAGTTAAGAAATAATACGCAAATAAATTTAAAAAAATTAAAAATTAAGAATAAAAAAGAAAAGAGTTAAGAATCCAAGACATCAAGGAGGGTCTATCAACCCCTACAGTATATCGACCTTGTTAACTATCTTATATATATTAAATGCGAAGTTAGGGTACATTCTTATTTTTTATATATTTTATTTTTATTTCTTATATTTTTGATATTCTAGATTTTAGCCCTTTATTTTTTATATTTTAAATTTTCGTCCCCCATAAAATTAAATCCTGGCTCCGTTCCTGGAGCTAAGTAGAACACGCATTATTTTCATATTATTAGAGATATGATTATTTTCTACGTTTAAGTTTCACGGTTCAAGTAGATTCTCGAATGTTTAGATATACTGATTCCATGATTGTTTGGACCTGAATGCATGGATAGTGTGTTAATCGTCTTACAAGAATTCAATATCAAGCTATTTACTACTTTATAGTATGTTAACAAATCTGATCACCTTATTTGCTAGTCGATTGTTCAAGCTTGCTTTTGTGTTTCATTTTCCAGATTGAATTCTCATTGCTCAGAAATGGACGAGTGAAACTATGTTAATTGCCTCGCATGAATTAAATATTAAACTACTTGCTATCTTATAATGCTCGAATAAAACTCTTTTGAATAAATACCGGCCAAACAACTCTTTGAACATATTTTTACGCAATCAGAATTAACAAGACTATGTTCCAATCCAACATGAAGAGAGTACTTAATTTAGGATCATTATATTAGTTAAATAATTTAATTAACATAGAACAATAACATTAGTTTAGTTAACATAATTATATTATATGTAACCCTAACTATAGGGAATATTAGAGTAATTATTTTTGTTGTCAAATAAAGTGGTCGACAAACAAGTGGTTGTTACGACTATATTGCAAAGGATCATATGCTGGATATAGTACGTTAACGACCAAATATCATAAAATATCAACTTATTAGTTGACAAGACATTATATTATGAGATTTTTTTTTTTGGTAATGATTATATTATGAGATAGTTTTGAGTATTGGCAGTCCAATCTGTATGGATGTGCAGTCGTAACATTTGAAATTTAGTTTGAATCAAATTAAATGAAATATAAAATAAAAAATATTATAAAATATTCGTTTATTCGTTGAAACGATATTGAATTACACGATAGTTTTAAATACTGGCAGTCCAACTTGCGTACATGCACGGACAACACGGTCATAATATTTGAAAATCGGCTTGAACTCAATAAAGTGAGAGATAGTAAAAAAAATATAAAAAAATAAAATAAAATATCAACTTATTAGTTGAGAATTCATGAAATTACGAAATAGTTTCAATATTGGTAGAACAAATTGTATACATGTACTGTTGTAATATTTAGAAGTCGGTCCAATTAAATTAGATATAGTAAAAAAAATTTCAACTTATTCGTTGAGAAGACATTAAATTACGAAATAATTTTGAATATTGGCATAGTCTAATTTGTATGCATGTGCAGTCGTAACATTTGAATGTGGCAGCAATGCATGCACTAACATAAACAAAGAGATAAGAGTATAAGACGTTTGAATGCCTCACCAATAAATAAATAAATAAATAAAGGCATTTGAATCTATTTTCCAACTTTAAAACTAAGCTTTCGTTTGCAGTTTCACTTGTCGATTTAAAAGAAAAAAAAATGTGACTAAAAGAAAATTTCACATCCACTATGCTGAGATTTATTATAATTGAAAATTAGTATAATTTTCTTATTTAAATATTATATGTAAAAAAAATGTGTTCATTATATAGATTTTTTATTGCGGTAAAATTAGACAAAGTTTGACAAAATGCATGGTAAGAAAGACTTTAATTAGTGTCGGCATGACTTTAATTAAACTGCATCTATTCTTAGATTGATGGATTGTGACGTGGGTGAATCTTAGCACGCCACGTATTTATCCGGTAACCCAATAAAAGTATGTCACGTGTGCATAAAGTCAAAACAGTATTAGTCAACGCTGTCCAGCGGTCCTCGAGGCGACCAAGTCGACTCCGAAAGCACCACTCTATAGTCGATGATGTCCCGACCGATAGGTTGAGTCGGGATCTCCGACATACCGTGTTGTGGGTCGACCAGTTTCTACTGGATATGTCGATCACGCCGACCTGGTACATGGGACCCGCATAGCACGCCAAATATTAAATGCTTCTGACACACCGTACGGGACAGGTGAGCAACATTTAATGCACTGACACCGGAACATGAGACATTATCTCTCCTTCAGGCATAAATACCCCTTCATTTATGACATTTGACACACGCTCTCAAGCGCATTCAAAGCACCAACCGCCACCTTAGGTCTGCTCATTCGACATAATTAAAACTCGATAACTGACTTGAGCGTCGGAGTGCCGACATAGGGAAAAATCCTTCCCGTCCCTAATCGGCCTCTAGCTTACGTTTGCTACATCTTATAGGTCAACTTGTTCGAATTCCCTTAATACAAATTCGAATGGTCTGAGTTCATCCCATCGGTCCCGCCGACCTTACGGAAAACGACACGATCAGAGTACATAAGAAATAGTAGGACAACAGAGCGGCAATGAATACTTAAATAATTCAAAAGGGAAAACGATGCTCAGAGTTTATAATGACTAAAAAAGCCCAACTCCCAAGAACCTCGACCCTTTAAAGATTGTCAATCATTATGAAGAGCATCTATTTTTTAATTTATGTCTCATAAATACAGTTTTAAATCTTTTGTAAACTAAGAGGGCAACATGGTCCTATTCTTCAGATTTCCTCTTCCTGCTAAGTACTTTAACGATTTTCTTTTCGGAGAAAAAAACAATTAATTAAGACACAAGGGTACATATTGAGTATCATTTGACCCTACTTTAAATCTTTTTACGTAATAGCCATGAACTTTAATTTAATTATTAAAAAAATATTAATGAAAAGTTACAAAAACACAATTGTAATTTAGTTTAAACTATACTCTTACCTTAGTTTTCAACTCCATATTTTTATTTAAATTTGACATTTATCTAAAAATTATTTTAAAAAATAAAGAAAAAGACATGATTATCAAGAAAACAAGACAACAGTGCCACCATCCAACGAAATAAAGTGACATTAATTCTTTTAATTTAACTTAACCAAAAGCCTCCACCCGTCTTTCCAAAAAATAAAAAACGAAAAGAAAATACAAGAACAACATTTAAGAAGGAAAGGCCACCTATTTTGAGTCGAAGAAAAAACAAAAACAATAACTCTAATTTCCTCGAAGACTTGTCTGTTTCACTCGAGTCCAAATATACTTGTATTTGTGAAAAGATTTCTCAAAAAAGGGTATGCTAATTGTCAACAACAGTCAAGCTGAAATTACAGGTCTTTGCTGCCTTTTTAGCATTTGTTCTTTTCTTTTTCAGTTTTCACCTCAAACAATGCTTTGAATGAACATAAAGGGCCAGCTGTGCAGTCTGATTTTCTTTGTACTTTTTATTTCTCTTTTTCGCAGAATCTTGCTCCGTAGTCTAACCAGAAAAAGGAGTAAACACAATGCGCGTGTTTCAGGCATTAAGACTCCACTTTCAGGTCCATTATCCGCTGTGAAAAGCGCTGGTTTTTCTGTCGTGGAGTTGAGGATTTGGGATATGTTATGATAATGAGTGTCATTTTCGAGTTGTAAGGTAAGAAGGAAATTTGAGGTGGGTTTCCTTTGTTTCATGAGCAATGTGAATCTTTTTCTTTCTTTTTCATTTTTGTTCGCTTTTGAGCTGAGGAAGAACTTTTCTTTTGCTTGCTTTGGATGCTTTCTTTTGGTTTTCTTAATGGAATCTGACTTTCTTTGATTGGGAGGTTTTGCTCTGAATGAGATGTTTGTGTGCGTGTGTGTGTGTTTGAAGTTTTCATTTCTCCATCTGGGATTTAGATCCCATGTTCTTGGTTTTCCTGAATTTTTTCTGGAAGTCTGGATTCCATGGTCATGGGACAAGTTAACAAAATGATGGGATTTTAGTGTTTATCTTGTTTTTTAATCTACATTTTCATGTTTTTTGGTTGTTTCTTTTTTTGTCAATCATCTTCAAGAAAAGGTATCTTCTTTTTCATACATTTGATTGATAGTTTACTGGATTTGTGAATAAGAATGGAGATTACTGTATTTTCTGAGGTAAGAACCGGAAATGATTCACTTAGCTTCAGATTTTCGAGATCTTGGACTCTCGTTTTAGCTCAGATGATGCTTGATCTTATTAATCTGATCTAGAAATGTAGCTTGCGGTAGTGTGGTGAATGGAAAGGTTGTCATTTCGTAGCTCTTTACCTAAAATGAAAATGACAATCCACCTAAATATATTGTTATCTGCCTTAGTAATCTCTGGTTTTTTCTCCTGTACCCTTGCTTCTTCTTCCATAACTACTTCTTCTTGTTCATAATCGTTTTACTTTTCATTTTCTCATCCTTCACAGTTGGTTTAAACTTCTGGATACCTTTGGTGTGTTTCTTGGAATGGTGGGTTGTAATTCTTTATTGTTAAGGATGTCTTTTAGCATATTAGAGCTAGTGCATCTTGGTTGAAATTTAAACACTAGTTTTAGATGTGAAGACTTGTATAGTTAAGTTTTATTCTTTTGTTGATCAGCTTTAGCTTAGTATAGATCAGGTTTAACAAGTTTAATCTGGCTTTCTTATAGTTCTTGTTTTTGGGAAATGTGATATGTATTCCTAAGGGTTTGTTCCTTTGAGGGAATACTGAAAACTAAACAGGTTTTAGATACATGTATTATGACTTGTATAGGCTAGTCTGTTCTACACTCTCTATTATAATGTAATTATGACATTTTATTTTGAATTTGAAGATTTTTTGGCCCACAAAACTTTAGAAGTTATTATTTCTCTTAATAAAGATAGATGGAAAGTTTTTATGGCTCTTATTTATTAGTTTTACTCTTCTTTTTATTATTAGTCTACTTCTCTTGTCCATCATAATCTGGACTAGAGAGTTATGAACAGAAACCAGTATATGTAAATAAATGCATGTTTTTCTTGATTACTAAGTAATTTTCCCTTTAAATCTGTTTGCTTACATAATTTTCTGTTACAAACATTACTTCACATCTGTGATCATTGACATTTTAAACTTTGCACAGGTTGGAACTTGGGTAAGAAACCAAATTCCTAGTTTCACCTTCAAACATGAAATCAAGATTTAAGAAAGGATGGCAATCCATTGTGCCTTCTCCTAAGCAAGGCGAATCAGCATCGAGGTTTTGTCTGTTCCCTCAAGTCAAGTCAGCAAGCTCTAGTCCCAGCGAAACACGTGTTTATCTGAATGTTTACGACTTAACTAGCATGAATGGCTGCGTCTACTGGGCTGGCGTTGGTATCTTTCACTCTGGGGTGGAAGGTAGGTTTGATTTTAACATGTACTCGATTAATTTTTTCTCTCCATGTATGTGTATTTTGTTTGAATTTGTGCATTCATATGTATACTGTCATTATTTTCCCAGAAAGTGGATTGTCTAAGTTTTTGTCCAACTGAAATGTCTGCTATTTTGCAGTGCATGATGTTGAATATGCCTTCGGAGCTCATGACTATCCGAGCAGTGGTGTCTTCGAAGTCGAGCCTCGCCAATGCCCTGGATTTAGGTTTCGAAAGTCGATCTTGATGGGCACGACACATTTGAGTCATGAAGAAGTCAGAGAATTCATGGAGCGCCAAGCTGCAAACTACCATGGCGATTCGTATCACTTGGTTGTTAAGAACTGCAACCATTTCTGTGAAGATATATGCTACAAACTGACGGGAAAAAGGATTCCAAGATGGATCAATCGCCTGGCAAGAATAGGTACTTTCTCTATTTTGTTTATTATTCCTTGAAGAAATGGGTTTAAGAAAGTTGTTTTAATCTGACTTCTCGTCTATTACCAATGTTAACATTTTGATCTCTAAATTACTAAAAATGCCTGTTGTGTTTTTGTTTTCAAATTTTAAAATGCGTTTAAAATTAGTAATTATTTTCTCTACGCCACGGTTGTAGGTTCGTTCTGCAACTGTATTCTCCCGGAGTCTCTTAAAACGACTACCGTTCCTCATGACGTGAACTGTCGAGATTCCGACTGTGAGAAGAAGAGTCTAAGAAGAAGCTCTCTAAGCTGCTTCTCCTCGATTTCCATGCACCCGAAAGAGAAAGAAGTATCCATATCATCTCTGTTCCTGCACTCTCACTACAAAGGATGCTTGCCTCCTTGGGAGTTGAAAAGATCCACAAGTAAATCTCTCAAACAAGGATGAAAATTTAGCCTTTGTGATTTCTAGGGAGATAGTTTTTGTTGCTTCAATGGTGGATGCCAACATCTTTTTGTTTTTGATCACAACTATCTGCTGATTTGAGTCATCCATCTGAAGTAATGTGTGTATTCTCCTCTTTGATGCACTCGTTACGAGATTTATGTTTTCACACTTGATGCCTTTGGTAGAACAAGAGAATTTTCGAAAATCTAAAAGTAGAAAACTAAAATTTCGATACAACATAGAAAATGCAGTTAAACTAGACATTCAAACATCCTCCAGGTAAACTACATTACTTGTCAATACCTGTTACACCAAACCAATGCCAAAAATGGGTGCACTACCCTAAACATTATGTACACATGTAACCTATGTCGGCTTTTCACATTCACTATGGATCTATGCACCGACAAAATGACTACTCCGACATTTTTTCTAATTCCTAAACAAGTAAAATTCAAGCTACAATTAATTATTCACATATATAGTTTTAAATGAATATGTTACAGTGATATAATACCTGCTTTACCCTCGTGCCTTCTCTGGAGGCTTAGAGAGTTCCTTATCGGCGAAATGAAGAAGTCTTCTAAGTCTTAAAACCATATCACAGTGGAAAGGCAACGCAGATCTTCTTTCTAAGTAGGAAGGACTAATTGTCATCCATGACAAAGCATGAAGTTCAGCTGCAATAGATTCAAGTATTAAATGTGTCTCCACTTCAAAATCTTTGGGTTCTGAACCAATAATACCCCTTCCCGCATGCTTATTTACACCCTTTGTTACTTTTTCTTGGCTGAAATAGCTTCCTCCATAATAGTCAACTAAACTAACAGAGAGAACCGAAGGCCATTCGTCTTTTGAAGGGGTTCGGTTCTCTTTCCTCATCGATGGGACAGCTTTCGATACAGCAAAGCCAGTAGATAGAGGAATTGCAGAGCCTTTGCTGTGAAGAAGATGGGCAAGAGGAGGGGAATCTGCTGTGAGACATGTCGGGAGCTGAAGAATTGTAGGAGGGAGAAAGCGCATGCTTGGCGAAGGAATTAAAATGTAGGAAGCAGAAGTCGAGCCGAGGGACTTGACTGGTGTATATCCTTCGAGATAGGACTGGCCTGACGTGGCACTACCCTGGCTTACCCCTGCAATGGTGTAACTCTTATTTTTAAACATAATTAAAGAAACTAACAACAACAACAACAACAATAATAATAATAATAATATGATTTTAATTGACGATATACTTGGGACATATCTCCTTTCCAAGAAAGTTGTTTTTCCCCAAGCACAAACTCAAAACTGTTTACAAGCTTTATGGATTGGCAGTGGTTTTATTACCATAGCAGTTGAGTAAATTTGCTATTAAAACCAGAAGATTATAACCATGATGAGATGATGAGGCAAGGTGAGTAATAACGCTGGAATTCCACAACTGTCTAATTTCTAACTTAGAAATGGAACATCTATTGGAGGTTGCTGCATTATGATACAGCTAACCTTGCATGAATATGTTGTGCTGTTCTACTAATCCAGTTGATTCACCAGTTTGAAATCCTCTAGAAGATTCACCCAGTTTTCAAAGTTCTTTTAGATCTTTGGTTACATAATCTATTTGCGATGAGAACTAATCCTAAGCATCCACTCGATATAATTATCTAAACCATCCAAGTAGCTCCTGAACCATGTAATTCATTCGGTACCTGGGAAGGTCTTGCAACCACAGCCTTAAAAAGCGTACAACCATTGTACATCGTCTCTCAGTTAAGTGACATAACCCAATAAGTATATCCTGAAAGGAAATTTTTTCTTGTTATCTATGATTTTATTTTCAACTCTTATAAGTGGTTTCGTTGAGTAAAAAGTTTGATGAATAGCGGCCGGCCAAGAATCTTGCAACCCTTTTGTTTCGGCCTAGCTCTTTGATGTCCTTAGACATAAAGTACAAAGTGAGGAACAAAACTTAATTTGCACAAGGCTTGTTAGAGTTGCTTCAGAGACATCAGAGTTTTGGCAAAGCCAGAAGAAGTAGATATAGCATATGCACTTAAATCAAAAAAGGATGATGAGAAAATATGATGAATTGGTCGAATGCCTACCAGGAGTTGAATCTGCTTGATACGCTAGTTGTAAGGAATGATCAATCGAGACAGAAACAAAACTGATGCTCTGGACCCACTGCAGTAAGCCCTTTGAATTGTCCAAAACTGGATGTCCTCCCATTAGCTGCTTCCTGGAGGAAGATTGTCCGATGCCGCCTTTCATGAATGAAGATTTAGAATGTGGACTGTACAACGGACTTGGTGAAGATCTGTCTTGCATTAAACTTATGTCCTGCTGCTGTAGGGAAGTTCCATTGCTACTAGCAGGTATTCCATCAGGGAAGGATCGCCGCAGCTGCAGAGACCACTTTTTGACCTCAGAACCTCCTGCTGAATACAAAGCTTTCTGCCACTCTGAAGAAAGAGAAGTTTTATTGAGATAATAAATTAACTGCAAGTGGTTTCCTAAGAGAAGTCTCAACAATCTTTTAAATTAATTCTAGATGCTTCTGCCACAGGAACGATAATATAAACACCAGCATAAGTTTATCCCATTCGAACACCACCGTATGCCTTGAAACATAAAAAGTACAGACTATATTATAATTAATCATGAAAATGCAAATTGTGCCTTGCTAACATGATTTAGCATTACAGCATTATTTGGAACACAACAGTGATACTGAAGCCAAACTGTCTGAATAATTGTGAAGCAGAGCAACAAAAAACCTGTCGGCATCAGGCACAATTACTTATTTGACGAAAATATTGAAAGTTGGTATAGCAATAGAGTTTAAGTTCAATACCTTGGCATTCAAGCTCAAAAAAGCACCCAATTCGTGTAATCACAAAATCTCTAGGCTTAGCCATACTAACATCAGGAAAACCCTGAAGAATCTGGCATCCTTGTTGCAATATTTGGATAAAAAGGGACTGCAAACCCTTTGTGTCTTGCCGACTACTTATTCCTCCAAATGGGTAAACATAACTGTCAAGCAATTCTCCTCTTGAGTCTGTCCATATGCACACCATCCAACGCCAATCTTCTGTCCAGCCATAACAACAATGCAGACTTGGGAGTGTTTTTTGATGGCCAGATCCAAAACAGTCTGAGCCCAAGGAACCAGGCTGAGAAGCAGGACCGTTTTCGCCACTTGCTGAAGAGGCACAATCATCTGATAACAGCTTTGATGAATCAACAACATTCCCCAAAAAGGGTGAAAGCCCACGCTCCAAGGAACCAGGTTCTGCAATAATGAAAAGTGGCTCAAATAAACAACGAATTTCTTCCAGATGACAAACATCTCCAGTCCTGTTGGGATCGCTGCCAAGTCCCCCACTTCTTGCTGATTGCCATGAGTTATCCCAAGAACCTGGTCTCATGCTTGCATCAAGATCGTTCTCTCTTTGATGAGGAGGTCCCACCATGCGAGAACCAACACAGTCCTTCCACATACCTGGAACATGTGAAGGCATTTGCATCAAGACTGATTGGGATCTCCCTGGCACAGATGATGGTGGCATCATCTCACCTGAGGCTCCTCGTGAAATTCTTCGAGCTTTGTTGTAAACGGTGAAAGCAATTTCCTTCAAAATTGTGAGCTCATTTAATGCAGGACTAGTAACCCTAAAAATGGCATCAACTGTCACAATCTGCAAAACCAATTTAGGGATGCTACATCCTGTAAGAGTCAAAACATTTGAAAATGACTCATCTACAGCTGCTGGGTAACTCAAGGCTTTTGCTACTTGATTGTGCATCATAGATCTCCTTTCTTTATCTGAAGAGCGAATGACAGATCCAATAGCAATAGAAGATTCAACCACAGTCTGTAGAACTGCATGAGGTTCCGGGAATGGGCATACCACATAGATTACCTGATTAAATAAAAAGGAAAAAAGTCCAAACCATTAGCTGATGACAACGCATTGGCTAAACTGTGAAGATGAAAAAGGACCAAATAGATGGTAATAAAGGATAAGAAAATACAATTAAAATTCCAGAAGCTAAAATAATCCAAATAATATAGAACACCTAAAACTTAGATAACTCATGTTAAAGAGCCAATATATAAATGCTGGTTCAAGAACATTAAAACCAGAAATAACAACAATTGAAAAAAATTCATGCAAGATAACATTTCTGAAAAAATAATGTAATTTAATCTCTTGCCACGTCAGTTGAAAAAGATTTTCCTCTAGAGTTCGTATATCAGGAATAAGAGATGCATAAAGTTTTCCATTAATTTTCCTGATAAGAGACGCATCAAATTTTCCATTAATTTTCTTGATTTTAAAGTATTATATACATAAAGAGCTGAGCTCTGATTTCTGATCATAAATGTAATATGCATGAATCCACAACTTACAGTGCACGGTCCACCATTTCCTTCCTTGGCATTCACAGTTGCAGATGAACCAAGCTTCAAGGTTTTGAGGACTTTGGAAAGAGTCTTTAAATAACTGGTCAGATCCCAGCCATTGGATAGACAGAGAAAGTAATCACTGATAGATGCCAGCATAGATGCATTATTAGTATCTATCTTCATTGATTGTGGGCAATCCAGGAGTACAAAACCAGAAGAAGAATTTTTCCCAGAATCTATCTCCATCTCATTTCCAATACTTTGGGGTGCATGTAATCCCAACTTGCAGGTTTCATAAACTGGCAAGAGAGAAAGAGGTCAGAAAATCATCAGACACAAGAACAGACGGACATACACAATTATCAGAAAAATAACTTTTAGGCTTGAATATTGAATTTCTACAACATTTAATATCACCAAACAACTATGAACATAAGCCAGCTGATCCTGCAGTGACGTGAAAACTTTTTCATATAAATCACCATTAGGAAAAGAAATTTCTCTCATATGATAGATACTAAATGCTAATAAAAATAGTTAATCATTCAAAGAAACAATTTTAACTAATTGACACTAACCAGTTCCAAGTTGCAGGAAAAAATCAGCAGCAGCCGTGGTTAATGGGGCTATATTTGGACAGACAACATAGTAGCTCATCTGCCATTGAAACGAGAAAAGATGTAAACTGCATCAGAACAAGAATTGGAAAATTGTACAGAGATGTCCCAACCCTGATAAATGGCACAGAGGAAGAAGAGAAGAAGAGGAAAAGTAAGAAAGAACAAGGTAGCGCAAACATTGTAGTAAGCATTACATGTTTCGCAGTTGCATAAGGTTCGAGGGGAGCCTTTTCCCAGACTTGTAGGGAACTAGCAGAGGTCTTGAGCCAATCATCTTGGTACCTATAGCAGAACACAACTCAATTGGATATATTCTGTAGCATAAAATTGAAGGCATAATCCCTATCCCAAGGTTATAGACCAAAGGTATATAAGTGAACCTTTTAACTTACCGGTTTAAGTTACAATTAAAACTATGGCTCATATTATTACTCAATAGTATTTTGATAGAGCAAGCTCCTAATAAACAAATTGAACGAGTCCAGGTCAAAGTATTCACCACTGGAATCAATCTGAAACTTGTGATTCTTGGGGAAAATTTAAACCTCTAGGAAGGCTTTACATTTCATCAACAATCCTATTAATAAAAGTTATCACTAGAAACAGCGGGTTGTTTGAGTTGGTCCAAAAAATATAAACGAAAATCTGGTGTTTGTTGGAGTACGTGTCTTTGTCTTTCTACAATCAAATATTGACACATTCAATTGCCCAAAAAAAGATTAACTGTCTCTAAGATGTCACCAATATAAACGATTGCATGCTAAAAGAAGCAACGAGAACTAATCAAGTACGACATAAAAGTAGAAAGTTATACGTACCCAACAAGTATGGAAGGAAATGGAACTACAGAAGCTGTGGGCCGAAACCGCGAGGATTGTTGCTGATCTAGCTCTAATGGAGAAGCGCCAGCGTCATCCCCTCGAATTCCATCAGCTGTGATGAAAACTGCATTATTATCCAATAGGTATCAGGCAAACGAACATCCAGGCCATTGGAATAATCATACCTTTGAAGCTAGACATCCCACCAGCAGAAGATAGAGACGGGCTCATCGGTTCTCCCATTGATAAAGTACTAGAAGAATCACGACATTCACTTACACTTGCAGTAGACTCCGTCGAAAGTCCATCACAAGTCATTCCTGCTTCATTAGACGGGCTACGACCCTTACACCAATCGATAACAGAGAGTGGACCATCAACACTGCCAAAGGCAGATTTTAGGGCTGCTTTTATGTCTGATTGAAGCAAACTAATAGTTGAAGATGCCTGAACCTGGAAAAGATTTCAGATTTTCATAAAGATCATTTAAATTTCCCCAGAACTATCATGAAATTCTAATAAATTCCATTGAAAGTTGCAGGGGAGAAAAGCTTCTGTTTACTAATCATCAAAAGTAAAAATAATAATAAAAAAATTAAGTACCACCACAAGACAAATGTTTCAGATACATAATAACCATCTCTTCAAACTCAACCCAAACAAGCCCAGCAGTTAGATATACTCAATAGCAACATTTTCCATCAGGGAGAAATGCCATCTGCTGCAGCCACAATGTGTTGGCTATTACAGAGAACAATCAAAGTAATCACAACATTTTCTTTCCATTTAATTGGTTCTACTCAACAGAGATCATGATTAAGCTTTCACCAGCAAAAACGTAATACTTCACCATTTTGTAAATATGATTACTTCCCTGGGCAACAAACAAAGTTCTGGAAAATAGTTTTACCGGGACATGCGTCGGAATTGAAATCAGTTCTTTACCCTCCCCCCACCCACCCACCCACTCACTCACTCACCATCAGACAAAAAGATGCACACAGATTCATGCAACATACACACAAATAGTCAGAATTTTTAAGTACATAACTCCTAATTAATACAGGTGAAGCATTTTGAAGGATGGTCAAGGGCAGCAGAAAAGGAAAGGTGATTTTTGTTTACCCACAAGTGATGTGATTTATAAGATCAATAAATCAGAAATTGGGCAAGAAAAACAAACTCGAATTGCTAACAGAATCTTACATTGACTGAAAGTGGATCAACAAGTTCAACTCCAGCAATATCCAAAGAATGAGAAGAAGCCAAAAGTCCCCCACATCCAGCATGTACCATTGATGGTCCACAGGAAAATACACGCCGCTGCTGCTCTTGAATTGCAAGCCAGCCATAAGGACCATCTCCACATTCAGCATCCAGAGCGACATCAACAGAAGTAGTAGCTTGCTGGACAAGTAATGCAAGGCCATCCAGAAGTTCCTGAAGCGGTTGCCTTAATCCATAAGAAAGCATGCTTTCTTCAATGAATGAATTATGTGGCATGGATTGGGAAACTTCCATACTTGTCATGCTAGATTTAGCAACTTTAGGAATTCCAACAGATCGCCAGACACCAACAGGTGCACTCAAGGGCCCATCTAGTATTCCGCCATCTATATCACCAGCAATCCTAACAGGTATGATTTCTTTCTTTTTTAACTCAGATTTGCTTGAAATATTGTCCACGATGTTTGAGTCAACATGGGCCTGGTTTTGGGAGTTATTTCCAGACAATCCACTCAAACCAGATGGTGAGAGGTTATTAGAAGACAACAGAGTGTGTCTTAGCCTACACATGGAAACCTGGCACGAAAGGCATTCTATCTCTGTTGCAAGGACAGTCCTTGCAGATGGAAGAAAATTATCTTCCCTTCGTAAGCTTCCACTTGCTTTGGTGCCGGCAGTTTTGACATTTGTCTGACTAAATACAGAAAATTGAGATGTTGCACCTCCAACCTCAGTTTTAGCAAAGCCATTGTTATTTCCAGCAATTTGCTGTTTTCCTCTTTCAACATGTGTATAGTAGTGTTTCTTTGATTTCTGAACCGAACTAGAGTCCTTCCTTTCTGCACATGCTTTTGTACTTGTGGTCAAGATGGTCTTCTCATCAGATCCATCATAGCAAGGTGAAGAAGGGGGGGTGGCAGAATATGCGTAATTGTTTGAGCTTGAAGCAGAATCTACTTTGCAAGATTTTGGAATATATGGAGTTCGAAAAATTACTGAAGCAGTTTCAATCTTAGGAGTCTCCACAGCCCCATATTCTGGAGCGAATGTCATCAGCGCTTCAGCCTTTACAACATGATCAAACTCCCCACTAAATGATTGCGGAGTGAAGGTAACTTGAGAGGAAGGAAAATTCGTTGTAGCTTCCTGATTCTTGCTAGCTAAATCTTCCACAGGAGCAGGAGCTTCATGGTTATTAGAGCTGATATCAGTGATTGGAAAACCAACCGGCAAAAGCATCGGATCTGACATATCCATCACATTGTTGCTGGGGCTGCTACCCAACTCTCCACCCTCAGGTTGAGGAAACGTGAGAGCTTGAGACTCAGCAGTTCCTGGAGGCTTCATAACAAGGAAAAAACAGGCTTATCCAAATATTATTTAGAGCAATTACAATGTTGAAAAATGGCAATGCAAATAAAGTTCATAATGTGATAGTTTTCACAGCACCAAATAAAAAAGGAATAATAATAAAGATATTTATTTGCTCTCTATAGACAGAAATATTTGATTTATCTTCAACCTAGACTTTGAATATCCTATAAATATTAAGACTACCAACAGTAATATGCCACTTTTCATCCCATTGTTTTTACGAATAAAAAGAATAACAAAGCAGTCAGTCAGCAACTGTAATTGATCAGGATGTCCTACAACAGTGAAAAGCATTAGGATAACTATTAAAAATGTCAAACTGCTGTACACAAAGTTATCCCATTTCATCAGTTAACATGTTCCTGAAAATCAACTAGGATGCATTTCTCCCAACCTTCTAATAAAGTAGCCAAAATTTATGGTCATTTTGAGGGTACCAATACCCAGCCCCAATAGAATGGTAATTTTGAGTTTCATGCTGCTACAAAGCAGAAATGCATCTTCAACAAAACTAATCGTCAGTTTGGATATTTTACTGTGGAACTGCACAAAATTCTTAATTGACTAGCCAGAGAATAGCGTTCAAAGAGATGATATCATAACATGCACTTGTACAATACCCAAAAAATGTGTAAGATATGTGTGCTAACAAGGAGATAAAGATGAGTATACCTCCCCAAAAGGCAAAGCATCATTCTCAAAAAAGTCACCGAAATCACCAAACTCAGACAGCAATGCTTGAATATCCATTCCCATGCCTCTCTCATCATCATCCCATCCCCATTGAGAACCAGTTTGTTCATTTGCAACACCAGTAATGGACAAGTTGTTGACTTCCATGGCGCCATAATCACTCATCGAAGGATTTAAAATCATGCCTGCTTGACCGAATGACTCTGATGTCCCAGTTCGCGGCCTTTTAGAACCCTGAGCATGAAACAAAGCGGGGTAATCCAATTGCATTAAAAGTTTCATGAAAGTCATACAGAGAGGTAACTAGTTTTATTTCCCTAATATGAGATATCAAGTTGCTATAAGAAATATATTACATGCAATGGTCAATATATATTTCTTTCCAGACGTAATGTATCAGTTACTTGTGATTTGAATATACACCTAAACTCGTAAGTTTTAAGGATTTAATATGTAAAATATCCAATACCCTACTTTTTCAACTGTCAGCTGAAACTCATACAAATTCAAAAACGGCCAAGTATCTAAAATGCAGCAAGGCCCAAAAGGAATGCAAGGAAGTAAAACTAGATAAAATCTTCTCTTTTTCTCTAGTGAGCTGTCTTCATATCCACATGTACTAGGTCCTAGGCTGACAAAGTTCATGAACTACAAAAAGAAACTAGGTAACAAACGAAAGCTTCTAACTTAAAGGAACTACATACCCAAAAAGACAAACTTGAAGTTATCCATCTTCAGGCATCATATATGCGAAAGAAAAATGAAAAGGAAAAGGCAACTAATGATGATAAACCAGTTCCTCAAAATTTTAAATAGTAGGTTACCGAATGGAGCCCATCATTCTGCATTTGACCCAATGATGATAAACCAGACTGTCTTGTCATCAAAGAATCAGCATCTGCCTCGAGATCACCACCTCCTAAGGTCTTCCGGTCACTGTCACTGGATGAACTACTGCAGTTGCTGCTACTATTACTGTTACTGCTGCTACGATAGCCATGCAAAGAGCGAGTACCACTTGGTTCAAGGGAAGATCCACCCTTTGAATCCATCTTTCCATTGCTGTCAACAATGAAGTTATGTAAAAGCACAAACACAAGGATAACTCTAAAATAGAGAGAAGATTTATCAGAAATACAAAGAAGAGAATATTTTGGCCTAACCAATGCATAAAAATTGATGAAGCAGACAATGATTGACCAGCCCAGTTCTGCAGCCAGAATCTGCAGATATAGATGTGTTAGTTCTGCGCATACATACATGTACAATGTTAAACTACCTGAAACTAACCATCCCATTTCAAATGGATTTACATGGAAAGTAAATAGAAGTGAACAAAACAAATTAAAAACAGGTAAGCAGATCATAAATAGTAAATGGAGTACCAAGCCCCCAACCATCTCCTGTGCACAGAGGCTTGAACTTGATAAAGAATTCAAAGCAAGATCAACCCTCCAAAACCCATAGTAACGACTCCATCTTCCTGCAAATTATTTTTGCAGTACCTCCCCCCAACCCCAGCGTCACCCTAATTTATGGCAGAACAAGTGATGGAGCACTACATAACCACAGTAGACCCAAAAACCGAATACAATACCTCCTCCGTGACGATCTGGCTGATGATGTCTGCATAACCGGAACAAGGACTGCCTCAGCTGGATAAACGAACAATTTTTCAGAAACTGGAAGCTTGTCTGAAGGCGACCTCTGAGTAATAAATCCATTGGCTAGGACCTCAGTACCATGAGGTTCAGGAAAGTTAGTATGCGAGTTTGAACTTTTTGGCACTGTTTTGTCATGGCAACCGAGGGAAACTTCAACGTAGCAGCTTTGTCCCCTCGATTGACCAGGTAGTCCAGACCCTTGAGCTGCATGATTGGGCAGACCTACAATTCCATTTGAACCTCTAAACTTCCCAGAGCTGTCCAAATATAGTAAGGATGCATAAATAGAACACCAACTTAAAACTTAGATATGAAATGGATAGAAAAAATATAACTTTCCCAGAAATTGCAATGATGGGCAAGATATCAATTATCAATTTAGAAAACGAGGGTGGACCACATGCAACTAAGGAAAAACGAGTAAGCCATGCAGAATGAATGTTAAATTAGCTCATCCGACCTGAGATACACTTGCTTCACAAGATCACTAGGACAACATCCCATGAGCTTCCCACGCATTCCACAAGGAGAGACAACCACTGCAAATACAGGCATCATACAAACTCAATCCATGTTACCAAGTAGTTACTATCGAAGGACTTGCAAGCAACAGTAGGATTCAGACTTCTATTTGCAAAGAAATCATATGCACTAGCAAACCATTCTCCTACAATCAGTGTGATAAAGCTTCCCAAACTTCATTACGTACCAACTTCATACATAAGAATCCTAACTCACATGAGTGGATAAAACCATATCGTCAGTTCTAAAAACCATCACTAAAAAGTAAAAACGCAAGAGTATAAAAAATGGGGCAACAGGATGAAGTTAAAAAAAAAAGAAAGATAATGGACTGAGATTTAACACCATAACGACATACAAAAAAATCCAGAAACTGAAGCGAAATAATAATGGGAACACTTATGTAGTTGAAAAAAGAATATACTTGAGATATACCATACTCATATCAAGACACATCAGAACATAGCAAAGACTGCAATGCGGAAAAACTATAATCAACAACAACAGACCATTGTTTCAACTTTAACATATTAACGCAGTTAAATAAGACTTCAGAATGCATAATGAAGAAGGAAAGGAGCTCCGGCATCTTTAAATCATTTGCATGAAGCATCAGACAACAGGTATACTATATATGAGAAAGCATCACCAGTAAAGTTAGCAAATCTCTATTTTACCTTTAACAAATCATATACAAAGAAACAGCGAACATCTGACTAATTCCAGTTTGATATATCATTATATCTATAAAGCATATATTTGTTCAAAATAGACCTGAAATTCGATCGTTGGAACGCCTAGAAGAACTGTTGAGGAATGGTTCAATATCACCACTTGAAAGTGCCCGGACATGCCTAAAAGTGAGCAAAAGCAATCATGTTTCCAAAGGTTTAGGATGGTACCGTCAACAAAACTCGGAACAAAATCCAAAACTGTAAAGTGTTCCAAAGCTATTCAAAAGAGCAAGTATGATAGAAGTTTGAGAATTAAGTACCTAGCAGATACAACAACATGAACAAATATTGTTTCTTCTGTCGCGGCAAAGAGAAACTCAGCCATGGGTTGACCCCTCCTACCAAGCACAAAATACAACTTCTTAAAATAGACTTTTACATCAGTACTATCATAAACTTCTCAAAGATAATAAATTTACAGCTCAAACAAGACTTGAACAATTCATTCCATCATTTTAGTGAATCTCAAGCATAATTTTCTCAAGAAATGCAAACTTAACAGGGCCGCTTGAGGCTTGATATAGTATGAAATTAACCAAAAAAGTTTCAGAGACAGGGAACTTTTTTCAAATATTTTCAAAGTACTTAAGATGAAATAACTCCCATCCGACAAGATATAGCAACAAAAGTAGATAGTCTTTAGGAAATCATATGTAATGATGCACCAAGTAGTACTTTAATTGTACGCCATCACTTTTCAGGAATATCCAGTGATGCCACTTTCTATTGGAGGAACTCATAAACATCAAAACAATTATTAGTAGCAGAATATCACTTCAGAATTCATTCAAAGACAATAATCATAGGAAAGCAGTTTGCAGCACTGTGAAAAACTTACATGGACAATACAAAGCATATGATAAGAAATGTAATAGTTCATATGCATGCCAAATGCAAAAAATCATATCATTAAGTAAAATTCCACTGATAGTGAAAATCATGGTTCAAAACAATAATTTGAACCATTCTACACATAAACCCAACTCCATGAATAGCAACATACCTGAACAGCTCTTCATTCTGTGTAAATGGATGATATTTTGAAAATGCATCTCCAAATCGAACAAATGAAAACCCTCTAAGAGCTCTGTTGAATGAAATAAAATCCACTGTTAATTAATTTATCACATATGGCAGCCAATCAGAGGAAGACATAGCATCACCTTTCTATACAGTTCCTTAAAGCCTGTGATATGGCAGCTGCAACTTCTTCAGAGTCGCCAGGCGCCACCCAAAGTCCAGATGCAAGATCTTTTATATGAAATTACAGAAGTGAACTTGCAATCAAATCCACCATTAAATGATCAAGGGAGTAAAATGAAAATATAATTTTAAGATTGATTCAGGATTGATGTAATTGTACCTCTCAACCTCGCAACGGCAGGTCGTGCCTTCTCCACAACAGACGAGTGTTGTCCTGGGAGGAAAAGCCAAAGCTTGATCTTTTCATCTGAGCGACAAGACAAGCAGACAGTAATGAGAAACACAAAAGTATTATATCTCAATATTACTGCTATAATCTTTACCAGGGTTGTGCAAACCCTGGGAAGGATCCCAAGGTCCCACAAAAGAATTTGTCCATGCACTGAGAAATCCTTCCTTCTGAAGTTGCAGGTGTGCAGAAAGCACTGCCAATGTTGCCGCATCTTTCTGTCCCACTTTCGCACTTCACAAGAATCAAGCATGAAGCATTAGCACAGATCTAAGACTTAAACACATATACCCTAGGTGATATCTCATAAAGGAAAAGGCCATATGTTCAAACAGGATTGATATGAACGCCGTACGCGAAGTGTCTACAAGAGAAAGAAAGAGAGAGAGAGAACAAGCAATCTGAGAAGCATTTTTAGTTCCCTTATGCATGTGACTTAATGTTCATAACCCATGATCCATCCAGTTTAAGTGGTTATTCAATCAACATACCCAAGCAAGCTAAACAGTGGCACAGAGCATTAAAACAACTAATTCATGTGAGTTTTACACCTTATTTAAACAAGTTTATTTATTAATTAACCTTCCTGGATATTTCTTTCAAACAAATTTGATATATACTAGCAACAAATGGTTCGAGACCATACCTCTTATCAGGAAGCGTGTTGAAATCAAATTCATGAGGAAGAAACTGGAACCATGATATCTGATGTAAACCACCCTGGGGAAACAGTTGAAAGAAAATGTTATTTACTCAAGGTGGTTGATGAGAAGATGAAAAAAAGAGCCCAAGAACACAAATTTACCCTAGTTAGAAGAATATCATACAAAGCAATATCCTAAATAATGAAAATTAAACATAAACCCTGGAAATAAAATCTAAGTTGAAGTGATTTTGCGACAGAAATTTAAAAGCAAGAACATACGATTTTGAAGATATTTGTCCACATTCGTAATTTGCCTCCAGTAGAAGCAAATTTCTTCAACTTCCTCCAAAGGTAACACCCTCAAAAATGCATATCGAACACCTTCCCTGTTATAGAAGCTCGCCACAAGCAGCCCACAGAAACCTGAAAGCCAAAACAGAGGTCAGTATAAGCAATAACCCATTCTAATCTCGGCAACACCAAAGCGAAACAAATAAACATGAATTTTACTTCAAACCCTCGTAGACCATCATGCAAATTAAGAGGTAGATAGTACAACAGCCCGATCTGACAAACACAAAGGACGAAAAACTAAAACAAGCAAAGCAAAACACTCGACCACCGAAAGAAGAACAATCCGCCATAAACGCGAGCGGAAGCAGATTGAGACCATAAAATTGAAGCTTGATAGCAAACCAAGAACAATTAAAGAAAGCAGATTTGCGTTCAATAAAGGGATGAAACGCAGTAATATGGAAATATACCGTTGATTTCAGCTCAAATTAGGCAGGAATCCGCAAAACCCAATGGCAACGGATCGATTGTAGATTGTGGTAGGGGTTTGGTGTGCAGAATTTGGGAGTTGAGTGACAGTCAATTGAATTTAGTGCAAACGCTGTAACGAAGGAAAACACGGTAATGGAAAGATTTTTCTACTTTCTTCTCCCGTAAAATAGGTTGTTTCCTTTTATAAAATAAGATTGCGTCTGAACGCTGACGTAAAATAAAATCAATTTGTGGGTAAAATCAATTTGTAGGTTTCCGTTTTTCTTTTTGTGATCCTCCCTTTTTTTATTAAATTCAGCTTTTGGGCAAAAATAGAAAAACTATTGTTTATAACTTATATGCTATTTCCATAGGGAGAGTCGACTATATGACCCTCAAAAGAGTATTTTTAGTTATGTAACCCTAGTTTTAAAAGAATTGGGTATATAACCCTCAGGTTCATTAGGATATAATTAGCACTTAGTTAATTACTCAGCCTAATTAAAACACTTGCCACGTCATTTTTTGGAATTTCATTTTGACCCCAACATTTATACAAATTCAGATCTGACCCCAAATCACATTCAACCTAAATATTCTCAATCTTCTTCCTCTTCGACTGGCTCTGACGAGAAACCCAAAACCAAAACCCTATCTTTCTGTAATTTCATCTCCGATCGTTGTGATGTTTGTTTGATTATTCGAATAACCCTAAAGTACCAATGACAAACGATGACAATCAAAGGTACGAAAGTTTTCAGCTCGTAAGAAGTGATTTTTTCGGAACATTATTCTGCGTTTTGACTGAAAATCAAAAATCATTATTTACCCATCTGAGTTTGGCTTTATTATCGTTATGGGTTTAACATATATCATCTTTTAACCTATTTTGGGCGCCCATACAACATGTCCACTTGGTATCTCAACTCATATTTGATTGATTCGTGAAAGAAACACATGTTCTTGGGTTTTCTACTTTCTGTTAACATTGGTCGAGTACTAGATTAAAGTTTTCTATTGATAGATCATACCATGTCTAGTAGTAGATCATTTTTTTTCCCAAATTTTTTTCCTGCATGCATGGATAATTTTTTCCATGCAAGGTGTTTTCATAGGGTTTTCTTAATTCAATAGCCCATGATTCATTTGAATGCGTGTTGGAATGAAATAACTCTAGTGCGCGACCGTCACAATCTAGTGATAGATCAGTTGATCATTCACTCGATTTTCTATATCTATCACTCGATCCTTTTTTTTAACTTCTAATGCATGCATGGATAATTAAATATTCTTTCCGACTGTGTACAGGCCCTTTGTTGTTGGAGTTGAATTTGGCGTGTGGCAAGAAGAACCAACTCGTTGGAATTGGGCTGAGGATAAAAAGAAAATGAGTGTTGTTATTGTGACCAATCAGAGTATGTTTAGAATGTTGATAAATGAGATAAATGATGTTCTTCAACGATCAGGACGACTTGCTTGCTCCTATGATAATGTGCAAGTGAAATATTTTCTTTCAAGTGCACCTCCAAACAGTTATCCAACTGAAGTAAAGTCTGATCGCGACCTTCAAGTTTACTTCACCGATAGTCCCCTCATGGCTGGAGGCCAAACTTGAAGGTTTCTTTTCATAGCAGGGAGAGTCAAACAGAATCCGAAAAGGTTGGTGCTGATTATCCATACGAACATCCTCAATATGAGGATTTCACCTTTCCTCATAATAACAACAATGAAGACTGTAATATTCGTGATAACAACGGTGAAGACTGGACCCCATCTCTTCGTGATGACTACGCGGAAGACTGGACCGCCCATGTCGTCCGGATAACATGGATGAGGACGTCTCTCATCCTGAAGGTGTAAATCAAGAAATTGTAAATTGTGGAAGCGAAGATGATCTTGAACATCTCCCTGAGCAAGAAGTGGCCAATCGTTATACTAATGAGGAAGAAGTCATCATATGTTATGGCAATCCAGAGGTCGGGATTGAAAGTCATACGTGGGATTATGGTTCCGGTTTTAAGGATTTCGAAGTGTTTAAAAATAAACAATAAGCCATTATGAAGCTCAATGTGGTTGCCTGTAAGGGAAGTTTCCAATTCCGAACAGTGAAATCTACAAAGTCCCTTCTTGTTCTACGATGTTATTCTGATGATTGCAAATGGTGCGTTCGGTGTGTTAAATATCCCAATTCTGACTTATTTGTCCTCCGAAAGCATATTCGGATTCACAATTGTGGGTTAGAAAAGATAAGTAATCATCATCATCAGGTAACCACAAAAATGATTGGGGAGTTATCGCAGCATTTGTTTTTTGACGGGAAAGATCCCACACCGGGCGATATTAAAAAACATATCGAACATGAATTGGGGTCACTGTTAGCTACTGAAAGTGTCGGATGGGCAGAAATCATGCCAAGAACATTGTCAGGGGCACACCCGAGCATGTATGTGAAATAATAGATGCGTATCGGTATATGCTGAAAAGAAGAAATGAACGAAACATCACTGATTTTGTTCTTGACAACGAGGGCAGGTTTCTCCTTTTTTTTTGTTGCATTTGGCCCTTGCATGCACGGTTTTACATGCATGCGCAAGGTGTTAGCCGTTGACGGTTGCTTCTTGAAGGGTAAATTTGATGGTACTTTGCTTGTGGCTACTGCCCAAGATAGTGAGAACCATACGTATCATCTTGCATAGGCACTGGTCGATTTAGAGAATAATGCATCATGGCAATGGTTTTTTAAAAATTTAAAACGCATTGTAAATGATAGCGACGACCTGTGTATAATATCCGACAGACATGTTTCCATAAAAAATGCGATTGCTAGTGTTTATCCCAAAGCACAACATGGGTATTGTACCAAGCATTTATCGGAGAATTTGAAACAACGGTTTAAAAAAGTAAGATCCTCGAGCCATTTTTTAGGGTAGTCAAAGCATTCACTATCGCAGATTTCATGGAGCACTACAGAGAGATAGAACGCTTTCACAAACCTGCAGCGGAATACTTGAAGCATGAGGTTGGTTTTGAGTTATGGAGCCGAGTATATTCTAAAGCAGACAGGTTTGATGTCATGACTAGCAACATCACCGAATCTATTAATGCAAGGCTTAGATCTGAAAGAGAGTATCCTATCCATTCTTTGATGGAGGCTATCATATAAATGTTGGGAAAATGGCTCGATGATCGGCGACAGTGAACAACACAAATACCCTGGTACCATCAAAAGAGAAACTCCTGCGGACTAATTTGGAGAAATGTAAAGGTTTCGTTGCACAACCGTTCAATATTCATGAATTTTCTGTCTGCGGCCATGGAGTTCAGGTTATGGTTGACTTTAATAATATGACATGCACATGTGGCGTTTTCCAGGCGGAGAAGATGCCCTGCCCCCATGTAATAGCGGCTTTGAAGAAGCAAAACGAACAACAGTTTGGAGACAGAATATATGACCTTTGCTCTGAATTTTACAGAGTTGATCGTTTCATACTTGCATATTTGGAGACAATATTCCCTACACCTCTAGAGTTCGAGTGGGATGTGCCTAAAGACGTAGAGTTAAAACAAGTACAACTACCAGAACCGAAATCTCGTGTCGGGAGAAAAAGGATGACACGATTCGTGGCACCACATGAGGGAAGGAAACAATACAATATTTGTTCACAATGTGGTGGAAAGGGACAGAAAAAAACTACGAGTGATCAGAGAGTCGAGAAACTAATAATTAATCACAAGTAACATGTTGTCGGGGTTTTTTTTTGTGTTTTCTTGTAATTAATCTAGTGATAGATCATTTAAATCGCGTAGCTGGAACTGAATGATCTAGTACTCGATTAATATGATCTAGTACTCGATTAATTTGATCTAGTACTAGATTAATATGATCTAGTACTAGATCAAGTTCTTGAAGAAAAAATTTGTTTATTTCCTTGTAATTTGTAGATCTCTAAGGTGCCTAATTTACTATATAAAAAGTTACTAAATCATCATTTGTTTTTTTATCAAGTATATTTATTTCTTTCTTGCCTTCTTTCCTTGTACCATGTAGATCTGAAGGACTAAATTTCTGCCAATCAAATTTATAAACTTCCATTACAGTGCATTTTGTCTTCCAACTTAATGAAAGGCTGTCATACTTTGTTTAATAAGCATTAGTCTGGGAGGATCTAAAACTAGATTACAAGGTTCTAGTACTAGAACACATTCTGCAAACAGGATCTTATACTCGAAAAAAAGATCTATTACTAGATCAAGGATATCAAGCAGGATCTCACACTCGAACTAGAGAATCTAGTGCTAGATAAAGGACTTCAAGCGGAATCTAGCACTCGAATGAGGGGCTCTAGTGCTAGATCTGTTAATTCAATCAAGATCTCGCGCTTGAATGAAATGATCTAGTGCTAAATACCAGGTTGCCAGAAATCAAATGTTCACTTCCATAGGGCACAATTCAATACAATACAATTGTACAATAGGCACAATACAATACAATACAACGTATTACAATACAATTGTATACAATACAATACTGTTGTAGAGTTTCATTCTTTTGTGATTTGCTGACACTACAGAAAAAAAGGCTTTTGTGACGCCATAATTCATCACTACATAGCGATATTGCGACGCTTTCGATATTGCGACGCCGGGTATAGGCGTCGCGTATTCCGGCGTCGCTATAGGGTACAGCGACGTGACCCGGCGTCTCAATAGCTTTTCCTATTGCGATGATCTATAGCGTCACTAAATATGTATATAGCGACACTATTGCGTGTCTCGTTTGATATGGTAACTACCTTAACCACCATCGAATGTGGCGCCATAGTGCGTCTCAATATATGTCTATGCCGACGCTCTTAGGCGTCGCAATATATTGGACAAAAATGTCGCCCTAGAGCGTGACAATATGGATTTAATGTGACGCGTTTCGTTGTCGCATTTTGTCTATGATGACACTGACAATTGTGATAATAAACGTTCATATGGTGACTGCTCATGTCCATCTCAAAAAATTGTATTTGTGATGAGGCTTGTATTGATATAGTGACGCTTGTTTACGTCTTGAAAGTGTCATTTGGTGACGCATTACTTTGTCATCATAAATTAACACATATTTAAAATGTTGTTGTGGCGATCATAGGCGCCACAAAATCTTTATATTGTGAACCTTCATATACGTAAACACCGTTAAAAATACAATTATATTTGTAATTTTTATTTATAATTATAAATGAACATCAACAC
>JBBMKE010000011.1:18774125-18785761 GCA_037834125.1 Lippia alba | reverse complement strand
TCTCGCCGGCGACCTGCAATTTTGGCGAAGAAGGAAGGTGTGATGTATGCCTGTGTGTATATATGTGTTATAATATATGTTATATAATATGTTATATATATATATATATATATATTGAATTTTTAATTTTTTGAGGGATAAATCCCGCCATTTCCAATTCAACATACAACAAGGGGCAAAACTGTCATTTCAGATTTTTAACATTTAATTAAAAATAAAAAAAAATAACTTTCCGTCAAGGGCAAGGAGGTAATTTTACCCCTTCCGTCAGGGACCTCAAGCCAAACACAAACTATGGGGGTGGTTTGTAATTTTGCGATCTAGTTAGACTGATTTGTAATTATGCATATTTGCAGGGTACCTGGATGTAATTTTTCCTTTTTATTAAATCCAGCATTTGATCCACAAGACGCCCAGATCGAGGTAGAAATAGAAAACAAAACAAAAACATAAACTAGTTCACGGCAAATCCCGAACCAAGCAATCCGTATCGATACTATGCCCCATTCGCGCTAACTTATTTGCGTTGGTATTCTTCTCACGACATTCAAGGATCTTGCAATAATCAAGGATGATGTTCTACGTCGGATAATCTTCCACATTCTCATTCATCACCCAATTAGCCACAATCTCGGAGTCAACTTCCACTTCAATTTTAGGATACCGTCTCTCCTATGCGACTATTAGCCCCTTGCGAAGGCCAAGGAGCTCCGCCATATTGATTAAGACTTCACCCAACTGCATAGAGTAACCAAATAACCATTCCCCATCGAAGTTCTTCACTAGACCCCCAGCTGCTGCTTTCTTAGAGTGGTCGTAATAGCTTTCATCGGAATTTAGCTTGACCCAACCATGAATAGGTCTGATGCAATGCATCAAAGGTCTGCTTTTGGACACCCCCTTTTGTTGTTTGCCCAAGCTCTCAACCATATCATCCGCCTTTCGAATATTATGTAGAGTCACATTCCGAGGCTCTCGCTGACTTTGACATTCGAACTTGTTCCGAGCTTTCGACATATTCCATATGGTGGCAAGGAAGACAATCCAACATGGCATCATTTTCCACTAGGGAGTCTCAGGAAGCTGGGGAAAAGGATAATAACATTGTCCATTTTGAGATGAAGAATAAAAGAGTTTGATTCTTTGACTATAAATTCCGTATTTGGTTTATTGTTTTGTACTTTTGTTTAATTTAGTTTCTTTGAGGATTTAGCATTTTAATGAAATATGAGATTTTTCCAACATGTTTCTCTCTTTTGGCAACAATTGGATTATGTATTTAAAACAAATTAATGCAACTAATAATTATATTGTGTATTTTAGAAAGTATGCCACTAGGAATAGTTTTGATGTTTATGAGTTTGATAGAAAGTGGCATCACTAAATATTCACTGAATATTCTGTTCAATTTTCAAACTTTTATTATACTTGTTCTTTTTAACAGCTTTGGAACAAATTATAGTATTGTATTTTATCTCGGATATTGTTAACGGTGTCATTCTAAACATTTGAAAACATGATTGCTTTCGCTCACTTTTAGGCATGTCGGGGCCGGGGCTCTTTCAAGTGGTGATATCAACCCATTCCTCAGCAATTCTTCAAGGCATTCTAGCGATTGTACTTCAGGTTTATTTTGAACAAATATATACTTTATAGATGTATCAAATTGGAATTAGTCAGATGTTTGCTCTGTCTTTATATATGATTCGATAAAGATAAAACACATATGTGAAGTTCATGTGTGATGCCTTCTCAAATACAGTATAACTATTGTTTGATGCTGCATGTGAATGCTTTAGCACGTTTATCTGATGCATTTATTATGTTAAAACTTAAAAGACACTTATCACACTGATTGTAGGAGCATGTTTTGCTAGTGCATATGATATCTTTGCAAGGCTAAAAACCTCAATCCTACTGTTACTTGTAAGTTCTTTTTTCCCGTCGATCATAATCATTCAATCTCTATAACATTCCTCGATAAATCAATAGAACAAATAATAATTTATAAATTATAAAAAATACAAAATAATAAATTTAACTAACTCATATTCATGACATCCACATGTATATAGAAGGATACGAACTCAAAATTGTCTATATTCATAATGTTTTGAAACTTTAACAATTAGGTCAAGTTAAGACATCATTTGTAACGCACTAATGTGTCAAAATTTTACGCCGTATATTATAACACATGTAGATGCATACATAAATTTAACTAACTCATATTCATGACATCAACATGTATTTAGAATGACACAAACTCAAAATGCTCTATATTCATAATGTCTTGAAACTTCAACCATTAGGTCAAGTCAAGACATTATTGGTAACGCACTAACGTGTCAAATTTTTACGCCGTATATATAACACATGTAGATGCATACATAAATTTAACTAACTCATATTCATGACATCCACATGTATATAGAATGACATAAACTCAAAACGCTTTATATTCATAATGTCTTGAAACTTCAACCATTAGGTCAAGTCAAAACATCATTGGTAACGCATTAACGTGTCAAGTTTTTACGCCGTATATTATAACACATGTAAATGCATACATAAATCCTCATAAGTGTTGTCAACTCCCAAAGTTGTCTGAGGATGAGTAGAAATTTGTAAAAGCTAGACTACTATTTTCCTCCATCTAATTAATATCACATATCTAATTTCTTAAGAAACCAGCATATGGTAATTAATGCAATACGTTGGAAAAGGGTTGAATTATGAATAGTAATGGCCTGGAATTCTTTTCCAATTGCATTTATCAAAATTTGCCATTTTCTCAAGCAATTAGACGGACGGAGACTATTATTTTAGCTGTCAATTAATTAATTGCAGTTGAAATTTGGGTAGCCTTTTGCTTTTTATTTTTCACCGCTGTCAATAACAGAAGATTATTCCTTTATGACGTCATTAATCCGAAACTTAATATCCCCACATACTTCGCTCAAAAGATTACACAAATTTCTGACTCAACCCAAATTAAAAAAAGTGCACGTGATTTAAAAGAAAAAAATGGAAAAGGAGTGAGAAAATACAAAGAAAGACGAAAGGTAAACAACATGGCTTGCTAGTTACAAAATTAGAGAAGTATAAAACATGTGATAATAGCAACTTAATCACGCAGCGGCGAAACTAATTCCAGATTTAGCCAATCAGTGTTTGACACCTCGGAACCGTGTGACGCGAGAATGGTGAAGAAATAACTTACGCTACGATACGAAGCAGGCGGTGGTTTCTGATCCCAATTTTTATGGCTTTTTCCGTTTATTTTGTTCCACATTTTATTTTATTTTTGTCTTTTTTTTTCTACCGAAAAGAATTGTTCTGCATTTTATTTTTATTTTTTTCATTGTGTCTACAATAATATCTGTGAAGTAACATTAATTTTGCACAGCGAAAATCAGTACACACCTGCTAATTAATAGGCATAGGATAAGATGATGATAACGATGATGCTAATACCACATTCTCCACACATTAATTACTTCACGAGCAACAAAAATTTGAGAAATTTCCGCATAATTATTGCATATTCCATAAATTAAAGTCTAAAAAGTAAAAAATCGTCAGAAATTGCCACTCGGCTATACTACAAATGATTAAGATATGATCAAGTCGATTGTATTAATTATGTTAGGATAATTCCGTTATAATTACATCACTGAAAATGACAATTAATTAATTATTGATCAGTACTTTAGACATAATTATTAATTGTAACTTACGATTATATTACATATGCACAACCCAATATCCACCACCAATTAATTAACACCACAATTCCAAACCAGTTTAGACATAATAGTTTTCTTATTAAAATTCTTCCAAATTGGTAAAGCTTGGTTTATTTGATCATTTTTAACATGAATAACAGTCTGTCTCCACAATTTTGAATAATTCCACTTGTTTTCCCCATTTCCTTGCATTTATGACTAGCTTTCCTCGCAAGTCAGTTTTTACCTGGGTTCAACAGTATAAATATGCCACCCCCTAAAATAGAACAAATCCATAACAGTCGAGGATACCTCACTACATTGTCTTAGAAGGTTTGTCTTCTCTTCTTTCTAATCATATTTTTGCTTTACGTGCTTAATTAATGCTTAAGCCTTCCATCAATGGAGATCTGTTTCTCTCATAAAGCTGAAATTTCTCAAGCACCTGTAGTAATTAACATGGTGAATGTGGTAGTCTGGATTCATTCAAGAAGACGAATATTGCACAATTGAATTCGTTATTGTTGTAGTAGTGATCTTGTTTGCAGGTTTCATAGGTATTTTGATTATTGATCACTTGGATAATGATCAATTATACGAATAACTAAATATTTTGATACTATTTCATTCTATTAATCGATTTTTTTTTATATATACTATGTTGTTTTCGCTAGCTCATGTGTATAATATATTAAATAATTTAGCTTGATTAAATAAATTAAACTCTTATACAAATTCGTGCTCATGATTTGAAGGATTTTTTCCTTCATGACAAGTTTAATGGTGATTAAACTTGATTTGAGATAATTAATTAGTTTATTAAAACCTTCCCTTTTCTTCTCTAAAGTTTGAGGTGGTAAATATCACTCCCATGGAGACAAAGTTTCAGAGACTTTTACAAAACGCTGTGTTCTCGAGTCTTGACTCATCTTTTTCACGCGTTATTACAATGTTTGAGTTTCATCAGAACATTCTATGCTACTATTACCGCGGATAAATGGGTTTTTCTGTAATTTTAAAAATATTTGGTGCTGTTTTCTTGTCGACAAAGATTCGTATTGTGCACAAGCACGAGCACATTTTAGAGAGGAAGACATTGCTTCCCGCGTTAGCCATTTTACAATATATCTGAATAAAGTCGGTCATGCGTGCAAGCTATTTCATTTCATAATCTCAACACACCACACCGCCACCACATTTTTTTCTTATCTTAACGGTTTTAATTCTCTTTAAGCTTCTTCTTTCCTTTATCTGCCTAATCACACTTCTCTCTCTATCTCTATTTATATATATCCAACATCATTTTCCCTTCTCTCTCTCTATTTTCTCTGCAGAGTTGTACTTGCACCTCATTTTATCCTGATATAACATCAAGGGCCCGATTCTCCCATCATTTTCGTGCTGATTTGTCCAAGAAATCCATGAAATAGGTAATATTTCGATTAAAGATTGAATCTTTATGCTTCTGTTTGCTTTTTAAGGGCTTGTGCTTTGTCGGTTTTGTTGGATTTAGTTTAATTGCGTAAATTTGGTTGAATTCTGCGTTATTCCTGTTATTTATGGCAAAATACTCTTATTCATGGAAATGGGTTTAATGTTTCGAATGTTTTCTGTGTTGATTAACTTGGGAATTTCTGACATACATAGTTTCCTGAAGAGTTCTTTGAATAATTTGTTCTATGGGGAATGGTGATTCAGAGAATTCAATCATTCAATAAAGGATTTGAGTTTCCCTTCTTGTGTGTGTAGTGTGTGTTTAGCAAATATTTAGCCCTCTTTGTAGCTCAAATTTGTGTAATACTGTAATAGACTAATAGCAATCTGCCAAAGCAGGAAACTTTAGCTCGTTTCCTTTTCCCTCTGTTTTCAGCTTTGTGAACAGATTTGAAATTTTGAACTATTTCGACAATGGGAAGCCACGTGAGCAAGAACCCCGGAGAAACCTCTGCACCTCCAAACGCAATCAACAATCTCCAATACACGACCGAGCTAAACTCTTATGAGGCTGCGTGCAGGCTAGACGTCGATCTCCAGTCCTTCGACACGACCCTCCAAACCCGCACGAGCAACGTCATCAATGCCCTCGCAGCCGGAGTCGAAGTCCGAGCCTTATCCTTCGAATCCCTAAAGGAAGTTACGGAATGCCTCTTGGAAATGAATCAGGAAGTTGTCAAAGTCATCCTGGACTGCAAGAAAGACATTTGGAGGAATCAAGAACTGTTCGACCTCGTCGAGGAGTACTTCGAGAACAGCCTCAAGACCCTCGACTTCTGCGCCGCCCTGGAAAAATGCCTGAAATCCTCCCGCGACAGCCAGTTGTTGATCCACGTCGTGCTCCAGCACTTTGAAGAGGAGAGATTAATGGAGGGAAACGATCAGAAGTATCACAAAACGTTGGAGGAGCTGAAGAGTTTCAAGAATTTAGGCAATCCGTTCACGGATGAATTTTTCGGGATTTTTCAATCGGTTTATAAGCAGCAAATGCTGATGCTGGAAAGGCTGCAGATGAAGAAGAACAAGCTCGATAAGAAGCTGAGATACATTCATGCATGGAGGAAGGTCTCCAGTATCATATTTGCTGCCACTTTCGCCGCGGTGTTGATTTGCTCCGTGGTGGCTGCCGCCATGGCTGCGCCGCCGGTGGCGGCGGCTCTTGCGGCAGCCACCTCGATCCCGGTGGGGTCGATGGGGCGGTGGATCGACTCTCTTCTGAAGAATTATGAGAATGCTGTGAAGGGACAGAAGGAGATCATTAATAGCATGAATGTGGGGACTTATGTGACTATCAAGGATTTGGATAGTATAAGAGTGTTGATTGACAGATTGGAGATTGAGATTGAATCATTAATGCAGAGTGCTGATTTTGCTATCAATGAAGAGGATGGTCTGAATGGGGCTGTTGATGAAATTAAGAGGAAATTGGTGGTATTTATGAGGAATATTGAGGAGTTGGGGGCGCAGGCTGATAATTGCAGCCGCGACATTCGCAGGGCTAGAACGGTCATTTTGCAGAGGATAATCAAACATCCGAACCGTTGATGATTGGTTGAAGTCTTAACGATGTTACCCTATACGAATGATGAAATAAAAAACCTGGTGTTTTTATTTGTTGATTTATTTGATTTCTTGAATTTGTTTGATGGATCATTGCTAGGTTATCTTCTATTCATTATGTAGTTGCTATGTGTACTGATTACGGATTCAAAGGTTTTAGATTATTATATATTATCATTTGATAGTATTCAAATGTTAGAAATGTATCTTCTTGTGTGCTCATGTTTGTTATTGTCAGTTGTGTGTGTATCTACGCATGCCCAGAATGTCGTAGTGTTTTGCCTCAAAAGCATCATACTCCTATATATGACGTGAAGTTAAAGTCATGAATTGAAGTTATTATCTTATTTCCAACTTGACAAAATAATAATAATAATGGGAATTCTAATACAAGTTCAGGGAATGAGTATTCAAATGGCAAGAAGGATTTAATTTCTTAATTCTTAGGAGTTGATTGTTTGCTGCAGAAAAATGACACAAATATTTACTTGGATTTGATTTGAATACCGTTTGTAAGCTTTTAAAAATTATAGATGGTTAAATTTAACCTAAATACGGCATATATCACGTAAGGTTTTAGAAGATAATTGATGATCATACCTGTTGGTACAGTATTAATAGTTATTGATAATTGATGTCATCAAAATTTTGAGATATTAATTCTTTAACCTTATTTAATTGTTCATCCATTAAATTAATTACAATGATAGTCGTGGAGGGAGATTTTAAGTCTTTTTACTAGTTAATGATATATTTGGGATATTATATGTTTATGTTGTCTTTTTGTATAATATGTTGGTTGTTTTATTTCTAAAATCAAATATGATCGAAATTTTCGGTAAACTTTTGCATGTGAAGTATGATAAAAAAAAATTTTATAAATACATTTTATGTTTATTGTAATGATTGTATTAAACTACCGAACTTAATTGGCCACTAATACGATAGCATTGTACCGATGCCCGCTTGAGAATTGAGATGCCCCCGTTATACAAACCCTGTTCTATTTCGTTTTAGATTTTTGTCATGTGATAATAAAAAAATATGCACATAATAGATTTCCGTCATTTTATTTTACAAACATTAGCTCCCAATGTTATCGCTTTATAACTTCTCAAAAATTTCTTTCAGCGTTATCACATTATTTCTCTAACTTGTTAGAATTTAAAAATATCTAATAAGCGGTTTGATAAAATAGAATTTTTTTTGTTACTATTCCAAAATCTCACAAAAATCATGAATGGTCAAAGTGAACATGTATATTTCTTTTTTTCTTTTTTTTTTTCTTATCTCTAAAAATTCAATAATCTATCCACTTATCTTAGACCGGTGTCATGGGTAAGCTTATATTTTGTCTCCGGCGCCATCTTCCTTGGCCATAAGCCCTAACAGAGGAGCAATCATTTTTTTGAGCTAATTTTCACAATACTTTTTAGTTATGATTATAATTAAAAAATATGATGGAGATTAACTTCCAAAAAAATAATATTGCATAACTAACACTTCCTAATAATACACATTGGTTCTCAAATTCGTGGATTTTGTAAAATATGGAAAAACAAATTATAAATTCATGAATTTGTAAAATATGGAAAAATAAATCTATTTTTATGTCGAAATGGTTTAATGAGAGAAAAATGTGAGTCAGTTAACTAAAATGATAGCAAATTATTCTGAATTAAGCATGTATTTTTTTATTGCTACATGGCAAAAATATAAAGTTAATAATAAGAGAGAAAACTAGATTGTCCAACAGGTGGGGTCTCAAGCTTCCATGCATGTGAAAAAATAAATAATAACTAATTATAAAACATAAATACTTCTTAAAACTCATATGAATATATTTCTTAATCATACATAGGGTATTTAAATGGTTAAAAATCGAAAATTGTTCGATTAACCAAATTTTGGCTTTCTAAATTTTGCTAACCATTTACGGAACCAATTAAAAACGATTTCAGTTCGGTAAACAACGAAAAGTTTCGATTATATATTGCTAAATAACCGAAAAACCGATCATTTAATTTATTTATTTTTTAAAAAAAGAAAAACTCAAAATACAAAACCAAAGTTCACTTCAACTTTACATAAATGATAAAATAATCATGATTCATGAATCAGAAACAAACATTAAAAAAACAATAATCATCCTAAACAATACAAAATCAACGGACCAGCAGTTTAGTAAACAAAAATTAAACAAACAAACGTCATCCTAAGGAGGATCTCGCCTTCTCAGAGCCGGTGATGATGGTGGTGCAGGACTGGATTACGGATGTTTTACATCTTCAGTAAGTACTTGCAAGTTTCCTAAAGAATTATCATGGTGGCATGAAACGGGAGGAGTTTATGATTTGTGATCGACAAAGGCCGCGAGTGGCAATCCAAGGTTTGCCGAAACAAAAGGCGGCTGTATAGTGATGAAGAAGTGGGAACTTCGCATTGCCAATAAACTGAATGTTGGGGATGAGTTTGTTTGCGAAATAGTCACCAAAAAAGATGGATCAAAGCCTTATATACAAGTGCATCATCTTACAACATGATTTTTGTCATATTCTGTGCACTTCTTGTTGTGGACTTGTGGGACTAGACTTGAAGGTTTAAGCTTTGAGTATGCATGGAACTAGTTATTCAAAAAAATAAGGAAAAAAAAAAAAAACTCATTTGTCTGCCCAGTCTATCAATTTTCGAAAGAAACGACTTTTCTCTTCAGTGCGCTTTTGTTCCGCACAGGATCAGCTGGGTGTTGTTTTACATTTCCCTTGAAATCAAATGCTTCGTTTATTTGCCTTTGGCTGGCGGCCTCTTTGCCAAGATTCTTCAAATCAAATATATTGTCGCCCTTGTAAATATTGTTCTTTTCTCCAAACAAAAATATTTCGCCATCCTTCATGCATCCTACTGAAAGGTTTTTCAAAATCTGAGGTAGGAAAAAGAAGACATGCATGCAAGCAGAAAATAAAGTTGTTGTAACAATTATTCATCCCTGGTAGGTAGGGCTTCAGAAAAGCTGGAGAGTTATTCTGTGGCTCCATTGTAGTATTTTTATTTTTCCTTCTGCAGGCACATGAAGTTGAAGGTAATGTTTTAAGTGGCTCCATTGTAGACTGAAGTTAATTAATGCAAATCAAGAAAGAAGCTTTGTTTTACTTTTACAAAGGCAAAGTGAGTTGTGGAGTTGCCCAGTTTTGCAGCTCTCCAGCTTTTACAGAAGCTATAGGGAGGGGAGGCGGGGTTGCGTAACATGAAATGTTGGAACTTGGGATACATTTAATTTCATGTTTGCATATTGTTAAAAGACTAAGTAACGTTTGAATGATTTAATCACGGATAATTATGTTCTATGGTATATATTGATGGTAATCTGAGATAAAAATACTAAATCCACAAAATCTATCCAAAAGAATTTTCCAAAAAGAAGTGATCGTATTCTCCTGAATGCTCACGCTTTTAATTACATCGTAATGTGCGTCAATGAATAATAACCCAAAAATAATAACAATAATTATTTATGATAATTACTTCTTTTGAACCATAAAAGAATTTTAAAATACTAAAATGCTCCTAAAACTATTAATATAATTTGATTAAAATCCAATAAATTTCTTTAAACATTGTTTTTTATCGAACTATTTTTATGAATATTGATTATTAGATTGGGATGATAGAGGACCCATAATGGAATATTTTAGAATTAAAAACTCTCATTCTCCGAATAAGTTAATAATGGCTTTTTTTTGTTGAGAATAATGAAATATTTTGAGATTAAGAATTATTAGTTCTCTAGTTTTTTTGGTCTCTTTTTTTTTTTTTTTTACTTATTTATTTAGTTATCTCAGTCTTATCTCACTTATTTTATGTCGTTCTGCGTCTCTTTTGTCTTAAATTACCTTGCGTTATTTCTTAATTTTCATCGGCTTACACATTCATTCTCTCTAGCTTTGGCTTTCCTGTTTTCTCTCTGGCTAGTTTCTTGAATTACCTGGGGTGCTTTTTCTTAATTTCTCTCTTACTCTTTTCTTGATTTTTATCATCGTACATCATTCGTTCTCTATCTCTTTTCATCGCCTTACATCATTCATGACTTCTTCCTATCTACTAGACCAAATATAATTTTTTTGAATTTTTTGAATTCCTTTAAATTTTTTTTTGGCACACTTTTTAATTCTTATGATTGCATCTTCCTCGGCTCCTCTTCAACGTCTTTTATCCTTCTCCTACTATGATTTTTCCTAAATCTCTTTAATATATATTTTGTTTCCATCAGGACAATCTATTCTTCAATAAAATTATATATGTATTGAAATTTTAATTTTATCTCCGGTTGAATTATGATGTGGATTATGGTTTTAGTGTATATTTTGATTTATATTTCTAGTAGAAATCAATTTAAGTTAATCGTGTGACTTGAATCGGTAAGTATAATATTTGATTTGTGTTAGTATTTGATTTGTTATATATATGTAAGGAAATCTTATATAAAGGGTTAGGATTAAGGAAGGCTCATAATTTTTGCCTTTTTTTTTCCCCGAGTATTTCTCAATGTTTTTTTGTTTATTAATTCTTTGAAGGGAAAATTACATTTTTCGTCATCTAAAGATGCATTTGTTCGATTTTGGTCTTGATCTTTTAACATTTATCAAATTGCATCCTTTATGTTTCAAAAAATCTCAATTTCAGTCATTTTACTGACGGACGTTAAAAAATTGACGGGAAAAAACACGTGTCACTCACATTATTCTTTTTCCGTTAAAAACTTAACGGAAGTTAGCTAAATGACTGAAATTGAGATTTTTTGAAACATAAAGGATGCAATGTGAGAAAAGTGAAAAGTTCAGGACCAAAATCGAACAA
>JBBMKE010000011.1:18701987-18713644 GCA_037834125.1 Lippia alba | reverse complement strand
GCATGCTCAATAGCTTGTGATTCTCATTTTGGCATATGTGGGGTTTAATTTCTAGATACCTAGAATCTATACAACCCTTATGTGAACTTTTGGCCAAATTGTATATAGGTTTATTGATTTTAAAACCTCAAATGTTTACAACTACTACGGAGTCCTTACTGTTTTGGTGAGTAAAATGATTTCTTACATTGTGTGCCCGAGAGTAGTGTATTGAGCCAACCGAGAAAGCATGGGCTGACGGGTAACTCTTGCACGCTCTCACCAAACTTAGGATAACCCCTGAATCTGCTAGGAGATTGGCAGAGGAAGGAGTTCCGGGCAATGGGATTCATGTACCCATTGCTCAACCTTATTGGATGGTCGGGTCTTACAAACCCACCATCACCTGGAGGAAGAATGATGGACTGAACTTGTTATTGAATGTGCACTGTAATGAATTGCATGATCACATACCTAAACTGAGAACTAATTGTCGTACACTGTAGGAGTAAAGATTGGAGACTTGCCCTCACTCGCCGGGCCACTTATTGAATAAATAATAATAAAAATAATTGAATTGTTAATCGTAATTGCGGGCAAAGCTTATTTCATGAACTTGTATTACTTTACTTAGAAAACTTTACCCGAGATTATGGTTTGCATGTCAATCGCGCTTATATCTATTATGCCCCTCACTCAGTCTTCCATAGGCTGACTCCCACCATCTTTCTGCCTTTTGCAGGTGTGTGCTAGGCGGGAATTAGAGTCTTCTTGAGTATTTAATTTGTGTCTAGCATTTACACTTTGTTGCATATTGTAATTATGGTTTATTTTGGGGATTGTATAGTTGTAGGCTTGTGGCCATTGCATACTTTACTTAGGCCTTGTCGGCCATCATTGATACATTATTTCTGGAGCCTGTGTGCTCATGGCATGATTGGTATCTATTTCTTCCGCGTTTTACTCTATTGTTTGTTATTTATTGGTTCAAGGGTTAGTTCCGCCTAGCTAGGATTGTCTTTTCTTTTGTCTCTCGTTCGCCGAATGTTTGGTTCATGTATGGAAATCAATTTCATATGTGAATTGGATATGAGGTACGGGAGATGTGGCGCCTATCGTCGCGGGTGCTACAAAAGTGCACTAATTTACTTGTACTAGGTAGTTGTGAGGTTAATTGTCATCAGAATATTTACTGTACCAGATCGGCAAAATGGGTGGAGTTGGTATACCAGTATTGCAATTTTCCCAATAATTATATATGAACTCCATATCTTTAATTATTTGATGTGTGATACTTAATAATTTGATTTGTCCTTTTTTCTAAATTTTCTACCAACTATACGATAAAAATATAACACTCACTCTCTTATTATACTAATTTTATCGAATCAAATTCGAATTAAAATTATTTATTTTATTATTTAAGTATGCTTTGTCCCCCCCTTTTTTTTTCTCTTTGCAGCGAACAGTACTCTAGTCCTTTTTCTTTCTTTATCTCTTTTTGTTTTTAATGTGCTTATAATTTTTTTCGAGTATTTTATATGAATACCCCCTGTGTTATGCCTAATTAACACTCCTAACCCTGTGATTTGAAAATTCTCAAAGAAAACTCTGTGATTATATAAATTAGTATTGAAAACCCTGCGATTATATTAAAGTTAGCACTCAAAACCCTACAACCACAGCTGTAGGGTTTGAAATGCTAATTGAGTGCTAATTTATTACAATCACAGGATTCTCTTTGAGAATTTTCAAATCACAAGGTTCTGAGTGCTAATTAGGCATATCACAGGATTTTTTGTGCAATTAACTCATATTGAAATAGAACTTTGCTAAGTAAACTAACATCTTTTAGTTAAGTGGACTAACTACTCTTAAAAGACATTAATATGAATAGGAGATAACAGAAGATAGTTATCTCAACAATTTAAGTGATTCAAACCAACTCAAACTATTAGAAATTCACTAAATTAATTGATGAATAACTTAAATAAGAATTGAATTAATTGATGAATAACTTGAATAAAAATATAAGATGTAGCGAAATCGAGTTTGGACTGTGAATTACACTGATTGTCCCTTGAAAGCCATAAGTAAAATTAACAAGATTGGTGGAATTAATAATCTTTCGAGATAACCCAAAAAAGTATATATATGATGGACATTCATCTCTAAATTAGCCATGAATATATTTATTGACACGACATTTATCCTATTGAAGTTCCTTCGTTTTGAGGTAGCATCGAACACATACACATGTTTTTGTTTGTTTGAGGCTTTAATGGCCCATTAATTGGGCTATGAGTCCGAGATTAGTGTGTGTCAAAAACAACAAGCATTAATTGCAGACATCAAACCATGATTATTTTAATTTGTCCTTTCAACAAGAAAACAATGACTTGGGACTTGGGAGTTCGTTTATTCTAAGGCATTTATTGGCAACTAATCGATGCAATCTGTGTATTTAATTGGTCTACTAGCATGTCTGTAAGATTCTTTGAGAAAAGTCATTATTGACTTACTAGAAGACTGTTGTTGCTAATTATATCTCAATTAATAATGTGTTATTACACATTGATATACCCGTATTTTGAAATAATAAATATGAATACCCATTGTCTTTCAGTCCCAGCAAATGACAAAATTAGCATGGGTTTCTTTCATGTTGAACAAAATTCAAGGCCTCTAAGTCAACAAATATTTAATTTTTGCGTCAATTGTTTGAATTTTTAGGTATTTTGCCAGAGCAAATTTTGTTTTGTTAGTAATTTATTACTATTACTATTCTTTTCGTTCCTTGGATAATTTCAAAAATATATATTCATTTTTATTAAGGACTTTCGTTTAGATATTTTATATCACAGGATCTAGCTTGATCTTAAGATATTTTATAAGGATTCTTTGAGCAAAACCCATTTTATCAAAGAAAATTTTGTTTCGTTTCTAAAACTATTACTATCCCTTTCAGTTTCTTGCGATAACGTTAATAATATGTTATGGTTCATGACTTCAATTTGGGAGCGTCTTAAGAAATATACACTTATTCAGTCCCATTCATAGGAAACTCCCTCAAAATTTTCAAAATTTTGACAAATCCCAGAATGAGCTTAAAGATAGTGAGCTTTTTGTTGGAAACTTGGAATATCGCTTTTTTCTATTCAAACAAGAAGCATAAGATATAGCAGCAAATCCCATAAAAAAGTTTGGAATTCTTTTTAATCAAACTTTATGTGAGCTGTGTGTCACAAATATTGCATCTTTTTTGCCTTGGTCGTGTGAGTGAGTTGTGTACATAACAAGATAAGAGTAGGATTATTTGCCCATGCAAAATGCACTCAAAATCAGTCATCTCATTTTTTTGCTTTTTGTTTTGACCTCCAACTTTCAGCCCTTTTTAGGTAAGCTAAAGCCAATGTCACAACTTTTTTCTCCCAATTGTTCGCTACCATGCATTGCATGATTGGATTCATCTTCTTCAATGCAACTTAAATCTGATAATTGATTTTCAACTTCGAGCATTACGAGAAAAGAAATCATGACATCATTCCTAATTTTTCAATTATTCTTGATGAGACTTGAACCTATAATCGATCTGTTTACATACGTACATATGCTTACCACTAAGCGTTGTCACTATGTTCTAAATAGTGTTTCATTCTTTTTTTAAATAAATAGGTCATACACCTAACTTTATTTGCAAATATGCAACATTAACTAAGTTGTTGATGAGGGTTAAAGAGGAGACATTCTCTTTAAGCCAGGAAAAAAGGTGTTAGGAGATACTGGAGTTGAGATTTTCTCCAGTAAAGAAAGTGCCAGAAACGATTTACCTCCTTTAAACTTTATACAAATTACATTCTCCCACTTTTTCCTTCTTTATTTCACTAATGACATCAAAATACACATGATTAAACCGCCAAAAACCAGTCCTGGAGATGGCAGAAATAGGTTCAGAGTCACGGGTTAGCAATGGCTTTTTTGTTGCCAATTTTTGTATTGATAGACAGATTGTCCTGTCTCAGCTTTTGCTGTACTAAAATCGTGAAATAGAACAAAGAATAAGTATGAAGCATTTAATGCTGGATTAATTCCCTGCATTTTATTGGAGTTTCATGAATGAATATCGGTAGACCCCAATCAATGTGCTTCTTTTGATGCAAGAAAAAGGGATACTTAAAGTATAAAGCCAATATATGCAAAGTTGGCAAACCTTTCTAAGGGAAAAAAGTGTTTTGAGTCAAAACAAAAATAGTCATTCTCGTCGCCTTTTGCCCGCATGTGTGCATCAATCAGTAAGCATGATGTAATTCTAATCACATAAATAACATCTTTTCCCTAAATATAATAAAGAATTTCATCATGGATGATGATCATTTTACTCGTACTTGTTAAAGTTTTTTCCCCATTTTAATTAATGATGGACTTATCCTATTGATTAGTGACATTTGTAAAATTATATCATAGTGAAATTAATAAATAATTGTAAATAAACTATATTTGATTAAATGAGGTGTGAATAAATTAATCATTTAGTTTTTATTAGAAATGTTTTAGTGATATTTCATTCTAATACTTAAAATTTTAAATTAATTGGTCATTCAGTATATGTTACAGTCCAAAATAAAAAATGTTCGACCGTCAAATCCTCAACGTCTCCCATTTCAAAGTGAAAAATTCTTGTGCAAGGCTAGAAATCCATTTGCGCCATCCAATATTGTGTTTAGAGCCCCAAACCAAAGAGGTTTCGTTAGTTGAATTTTCAACGTCTCCCATTTAAAGAGAACAATTCACGTCGAAAGCCAGAAGTTCATCTGCATGTGAGGATACTTATTAGAAAGAAGATAATATGTTACAAATATTTAAATATTTAATGATATTTCTTTCTAATCCGTCAAATATTCCAAATCGAAACTTCAAATATATAATGTTCAATTTACAATGATTTGACAGTCTTTCCCTCAATAGCTAGCTTGAGAGTAAGTTTGGTCAAATACATTATTCATTATAGTATCATAGTATGTTTTATTCTAGAGGCCTGTCTCTCCTCGCAAATGTTTCTGCAAAATTCCGGCACTTCTCGATCCTAGGCGTGACGAAAGTGTGTTAAATATCTCACATGAATTACATTATATATCATAACCGCTTAAGCTTATAGCTTAAAGAAACAAATTCTATTTCATTTTGGCAGTGCCAAGGTCCGTAGTTTTAGCTGGTTATTAACTTATTGTACACATTAGGAAGGTATATATATAATTGATTATGATAATACATATACCTACCTACATTTCTTTAATTATTACCAATTATTCTCTTCTGTCATCTTCAACATTTTAGGCCAACACATTGTATTATATTATATTATATATGCTTCATACTTAAGCGAAGCAGTAATCAACTCTCTGAGTCTTGAATACAGACTTGAGTAGTCTCTCTCACCATTCCTGCATGTACTCTGTCAATCAAGAACAGGGCGAAATGCTGCATCAATCTAATTTTGTTCCCACCAAATTAATGTTACTTTGGAGTTTTCCTGTGTGATGTTTGTTGTTTGCTTCCGGGCCGCAATTAATGCTGTTTTCAGATGTACGTTCTCTCAGCTTGGTGTCTGAACTGAAATAATACAATACATATACAACATCCTCGGAGATTTTGACGCTTGCAATTCGCCAGGAATCTGCATTTAATACATCTCCCTGATGCATTCAATTCTTGTTTGAAATGAAATTACACGCAACGACCCACATTCTCTTCTTTACAGTTTGCAGGTATGTTTCAACTCCATGCTTTCTTACTCTTGAATTCCCAGTATGCTACTTTTGTTGTTACTCAGATTTCAGTAACGGAAACAGAATCAAGGTTTCAGATGATTAAATGCTTTATTAATGGCGGTACAGGTGAAATAAAGTTCACAATCATCTCTGAGGATTCCGACAACATTTGATATTTGGAAAAAGTTTTGTTACGCATTGGGAGTTTGAAATTAGGAAAAGTGTAGATCTATTATGGGGCACTCGAACAACTTTGAACTCAAGAAGAGGCAAATGTCTCCAGGAGAAGCACAGACTTTGTTGAAAGAGGAGGTGACTGAATCGTCGAATTTATCGAATTTTTCGACGTTTATTTAGTTGGTTAATAATGTTGTGATTGTTTACAGATTTTGCAGCTTCAGCAAGAACTGCAAGGACAAACTGTGGTACGATCTGCACTGGAGAAAGCTCTTAATCGCCAGCCTATCCTGGATGATCCTACTTACAAATCGCTTTCTCAGGTTGTTTTAGTTTCCCTGTTTATGTTAATCTCTAGTTAATAGTTCTGCTTAAATGTTGAACATTTTTCTGATGAGTTTGTTTCCTTTCAGCCTGCTGAGGATCTGATCAAGGAAATAGCTATTCTGGAGTTGGAAATTGTGTATTTGGAGAAATATCTTCTCTCACTGTATCGGAGGAGTTTTGCGAAGAAGCTGTCTACATTAGACGAAAGGCCGAAAATAAATCTGGAAAGTCGTAAGGCGTCTTCGGAAGCTGGCAAAACAAATTTAGAACCCGTGAGAGAAGATTCAGCCGTTGGATATTGTAGCGACGATTTGGCTAACACATCAGCTAGGAGATGCAACGACATTACTGGTGCCGATGCGCTGCTTGATAGCGGTATTTACCGCAGCCAGTCGTCTCTCTCGCATTCCGCTTGTTCATTCAGAGCTTCACCTCCCTTTGGAGCGGCTGCTGAAGCTGTGGACGCGTATCATTCTCTGCCTTTGTCGATGTTGGAGGTACTTTAATCTCGTTTGCTCGAGAATACGCATTTATTTTAGTAAGTTGATCAGTATAATGCCTACTAACGGAGATACTTTCTTTTACAATGCATTAATTCAAAAGAAAAAGAGGATATTTGAACATTTGTTGAGATAATGAAAGAATTGAATTGAAGTTAGAAGTTCATCTTTTGTTGTTTGATATGAGCAGCGGGCAGAGGAGTCTGCTTCAGATGCTAATCAGGGAGAGTTTCTTAGTTCTGGTTTTGCTGACGGCGTTGGAGAAACGCCTAACTGGCTTTGTTCAGAGATGATAAAATCCATCTCAAGCATATATTGTCATCTATCGGATCCTCCATTCTCCACTTCTATTTCAAACTCACCACCGCCAGTTCAGTTTTCTCCGAGCGAACATCATCAGCTGTCACGCGAAGAAAATACATCTTTCAATTCATGGTTGAACAATCCTTTTCGTGTTGAGCCATCCAAGGAGTTTTCTGGATCTTTATTCACTATGGTTGAAATACATGGTATCTTCAGAGATTCCAAAAGGCTCAATGCCATTCAAGATCTGCTACAAAATTATAGGTACGTACTAGTAGATCTCGCATTTGTACTCTTACGAATATCTTGGAAGAGTTAACATTGTTGCTGTTCTTTCAGGTCTTTGATATCTAGGTTGGCACTGGTTGATCCCGGGAAGTTAAAGCATGATGAGAAGTTAGCATTCTGGATTAATGTTCATAATGCACTAGTGATGCATGTAAAATCTTAATCTATACTCAGTTTCTTTTACTTTACATAGTTTTGAAGCAGAAATCAAATAAAGTCTAAGCATTCATGCAACCAATCTTACAGGCATTTTTGGTTTATGGGATTCCACGAGGAAATCTAAAGAGGACTTCGTTAGTCCTGAAGGTAATGAACTACAAATTGCGGTTGGTATTCTGCTTAAGCAGTAAGCTTTTGTTTACAGTTTCTCAAAGTTTTGCTATATCCAGGCAGCATACAACATTGGAGGCCATACGGTAAGCGTCGACACCATCCAAAGTTCTATTTTGGGATGCCGGTTGCCTCGCCCAACTCAGGTAAATTTTCATTTACGCAAGGGGGTATTTGTAATTTTGAAAGATAGAATGGTTTTTCTGCAAAATGGGCAAAACTACAGAGGAACTAACGAAAAATCGAAAAATTGAAAGCTAAGAAACCAAACTTAATATTTCCAATGTCATACTATTATTTAGAGTTTGTTATTGCTATAACGCCATTCTGCATGTGTAAATTTGATATTTACATAATTATACGGACGAATGGCTATTCAACTGCTTTCTTTAACAGTGGCTGCACTCATTGTTTTTCCCGAAGACAAAGTTTAAAGCTGGAGATCCTCGTAATTCTTACGCCGTAAAGCACCCAGAGCCTCGGTTACACTTCGCCCTTTGTTCAGGATGCCAGTCAGATCCACCAGTAAGCCAAAATTTTCCTTAACAATTCAAGACCAACTTTTAGTACTTCTCTGTAACCATATTCGATGCAATCAATCGTTTTCAGGTTCGTTTATACACACACAAGAGAGTATTCCAGGAGCTAGAAATGGCTAAAGAAGAGTACATTCAAATGAATATGAAGCTACATAAAGAGCAAAGACTGCTACTACCAAAGAACGTCGAGTATTTCATAAAGGAGACGGGATTATCTCCGTTAGCCATCGCTGAAATGCTTGAGCACTCAATGCCTGAATCTATAACAAAGAAATTTCAGGAAGGGAAGCTCTGGAAGAAAGTTGATTGGGTTCCACACAACTTCTCCTTCCGTTTCCTACTTACGAATGAACTGGTCCGGTGATGAACTAACATTGCTCGTTCACGACCTAGTTAAGTGAAGTGAAGTGAAGCAGAGTCCTAAATGATGAGTTTGGTTTGATATATGTATTATATAATTTATGAGTTCCCATTTCATGATAGATATATCATATATGAATGGCAGATGAATCATGATGAGTTCGTAGCAACAGTTGAGGAACCTAGTATGAAGTGATTCAACTGTCATTCCTGAAACTATTTTAGGAGGATTGTAATGTGAAAATAACCTAGTAACTAGTAACTTATAAGTATGACTGTGGTAATTAATTTATTTTTTTGGGGATGATTCCAATTGCTGGTGCCTCCTTTTCCGTGTGAAGTTTACTATTAACAACGTATTTGTTCAAGAAAACTTTTAAGTTCATTTTTTTTTGTTTGGACATTCAAAAAACTGACCAAAATATTACATATTTACCCTGAGTATTGTGTGTGTGTCTCTTAATACGTAATCTTTGTCAATTTTGAGGGTTTGGACTTTGGTAATCTTATCGTTAAGCTTCAATTCATGTTATTATTACCAAGCGCAAGCCCACAAAAGAAAGAAAGCATTTGAGATTAATGCCTAACCCTAAATTCAAGAACACATTTTTGGAAAGATTGGGATATGAAAGTCTTGTTCCTAATCACATTAACTCATAATAAATGGCAAATCTCGTGAAAACCGCAGCTGGGATGGAAATTATTCACCAAGATTTTATATACATATGTATTTGAAAAAATAAAAGGGCAATTTGAAATAAGGAAATATTTTTACTTTATTTTTTATAAAATTATACAATATAAATACGACATTAGAACATTTTATTACGATATTTTGTAAAAATTATATAATAAAGGTATTTCAAGTACGATATTATGTAAAAATCATACAATATTTTATTAAAATGAAAAATTAAGTAAAAATATAACGTACAACTGAGAATTGATCCACGTTATCTGAAAATAAAACTGAAAATTACCGTTTAATCAAAATCTGATATTAATTTTGGCCGTACTTATTGATAACAAGATTTCCCGTTGGCGATGATTTTTGAGGACCCACAAATCGACGAAGCAACAGGAATCACCCAGAAGTCTTTAATTTACAGTCAAAATTAGAAAATAAAGACGAAATTTTGCCCTTTTACCAAAGGTGTTGACATCTGAGGCAATGTTTTAAAAACCGGACCCAAATCAAAAAATTAATTGGGTCAAAAGTCACTAGCTCAACCGTTGAATCAATTGTGATCGAATCGATGACGTTATAATTACATCATAAATAATATTAAATAATAATATATAAAAATAATAAATAATAAAATATATTTTAAATTGTACTTTTATATTTTCTCAATTTATATACAAATATAATATGCAAATATAAGAATATTATAAATAATAAATAAAAAACTAAAAATTATGAACTAAAATAAAACATAAATTCATAATTCATGATTCGCAATATGAACATTTAAAGTTCAAAAGTTTGAGATAACGAAATAATCATCCCGAATTAAATAAAAAATATATAATATATTAATTTTGGAGGAGTGGTTGAAGAAAACATGTAGAAATATGAGAGAAAAATACAAAAAATTAGAGAAATTGGAATTTAATTTTATCAATTTAATATTTTTTAATAAATCGGACGGTTCACTTGACTCGGGACCGGTTCGCCGGTTTTACCGGTTGAACTGCGGTTTTATCCGGTTCTTTCAAAATAAAACGATTTTGAAGGAGTTCCGATTTAAGGGCCTACCCGGTTCGTTTAAGGGATCAGTCGATGGTCCAAACGGTCTGACCGTCCGGTCCGGTTTTTAAAACATTGATCTGAGGCTGCTTGTGGCCAAAAAGGTTTTCGCTGGCAACTCTTAAGAACCACAATTCCTTGGATTTTGGCGGTTCCTGCAACCTTCTTCATTGCTTCTTTCAAATCCTTCCCCATCGGCCATCACACACGCAGCAACAGCAATGGATTTAGACAGAATAGGGCTCGTTTTGGCAAGAACCTCGGAGTTAAGGTCCAAGATTCTTACTTGCATCCAGAAAACAGGTTCTATTGTAGAGAAAGAGGGTGTAGAGACTGATTTCGAAGGATTGGAAAGAAACCCGGATGGAGAAAATCAGGAAGATGATGTTGGGGAAGATGCAGAGAGTCTTCTCAACATCAAGGATGCCCTTGAATGCCTAGAAGGCCAGCTCTCTTCTTTGCAGGTGCACTGTTTTTTGGATTTTCCTGTTAAAGTTAGGTTTTTTAATTTCATTCTTGCTAGATTAGTTTATGGTTATGGTAAAAATCTTGAATTTTTTAGGTGGGTTTTTGTTCTTGGGTTTTAATCTGTTCCCAGTTTCTTGAAGGGGTGTAAATGTGTAAATCTATATTCAAATTCCAATTTTTGGTGAAATGCCTTATGTTAGCTGCTAGATTTATATTGTCTATGTTATGAAATGTGGAAAAAGATCTAAACTTTTCTGATAATGGTGCTGCGATACTTGTCTAGTATTAGTAAAAGTGTAGTGGTATTGCTTGCATGATGTAATTGACTGGACTGTGGTATTAATATTTGTAGTACTTAGGCGAAGGTAGTTTGAAATAGCGTATTAAGATCAGGTGAAACACTTTATGAACTGCTATGTGCTTAATTTGGTATTTAATAGACTTCAAACTTGATACATTGCATTTGCTTGAGTTTAATATGCATAAGCGGCTGCTATGGTGACCTAACCTATTGTTGTCTGGGTATAATTACTGTATAACTACATACCTCACTATTAATTGTCTGTCATTTGCGGGAAATAGTCAGTTTATGATGCTCAAATGAAGTGAACTTGATAAATCTCTCGGCAATTGCATTTTCGAATCGCGAGACAAGCAATCAGCGGCAGGATAACAGTACTGCCCTTTTACTCTAATAGTAGTACATTAGGCTTTGCCTAATGCTAAATGATGCCGACATTACATTTGTTAGAACATAGTATTCGGTAAAGTTTAAATTTCTCCATTGTGGTAAAACAACTGAAAATGCTCAGGATTTCAAGAAGCTATGTTTGCCTTTCTTTTCTCATATTTGTGGGGACTGCAGTTT
>JBBMKE010000011.1:18653796-18665106 GCA_037834125.1 Lippia alba | reverse complement strand
GATAAGAGCCCGAATGAGACCGAAATCGGGTCGAAAGGCCCGAAGATGATGGATTTGTGGCTCTTCGGTCAGCTTCACCCCCTCATGACTCTGGGATTGAAGTATTTTCCCAACATTCTGGAAGATTTACTGCTGCACACAGTCCCACTGCCTTTCTTTCTCGTAAAATCCCGTTACAACAAGCTTTACGACGTTTTCAATAAATCCGCAGCTTCAATTCTCGACGAAGCTGAAAAAATCGGGCTTAAACGCGACGAAGCCTGCCACAACCTAGTGTTCCTCGCCGGGTTCAACGCGTACGGCGGAATGAAAACCACGTTTCCGTCTCTAATCAAGTGGGTCGCAGCCGCCGGAAAAGACGTACACCGCCGCCTGGCGGAGGAAATCAGGGCCGCCGTGAAGGAAAACGGAGTCTCCCTGACAGCAATCAACAAAATGAGCCTCACAAAATCCATGGTTTACGAGTCCCTGAGAATGGAGCCACCAGTGCCGTTCCAGTACGGCAAAGCCAAAGAGGATTTCAAGATTCAGAACCATGAATCCTCGTTCCCGGTCAAGAAGGGCGAGATGCTTTTCGGGTACCAGCCCATTGTGATGAAGGATCCCTCCGTGTTCGAGAACCCCGACGAATTCGTGCCCGACAGATTCGTCGGGGAAGGGGAGAAGTTGATCGAGTATGTGTATTGGTCGAATGGGAGGGAAACGGAGGCTCCGGGGCCGGAGAACAAGCAGTGTCCGGGAAAGGATTTGGTTGTGCTGCTGTGCAGGTTGATGGTGGTGGAAATGTTTCTGAGGTATGATACAATTGATGTGGATAGTGGGAAGCGTTTGCTGGGATCATCTGTCACCTTCAAGTCGTTAACGAAGGTTAGTGGTGGTGATTCTTGAATCTTGATGAATTGATTGTCATATATATTATTGCTGTTTGAAGGTAAAGTTGTATTATAGTATGGTTGACTGTGTAATTTAATTCTTCCTTGTTAAGTAATTTATTTGATGTTGATTATAAACTATAAAGTATTGTGATATAAGATTTGAATTTCCAGTTTTAAGGTCTCTCGATTATTCGTTGTACATGTATTGGTGTGGGTTGTGATATAATCTGATTATCATACTGTTTTTTGTTATGACTATAATCGGGAATTAGAATTAACAATATAGTTTGTTTGTTTTTTTTTTTTTTTAAAGATGTATCAACCTAAGGAAAAGTTGCAAACTATTGAAATTACCGAACCGAAAGAATTATGAAGAGAAAAAGAAAGTAACCTCAATACCTCATGAACCCTATCATTTATGTTTTTAGTATTGGAGAGAACTATTTTGTAAATGTACTTACATTTCTCGATTGTACGGTAGTATCTGCGGCATTTATGAAAGTTTAGTGTGGGTTCAACTAAAAATGTAAAGGTACGGAACTTTAATTGTCTTACTATGTTAGGAAAATTTGTTACTTTTTGGATGGTTTAACTAAGATTTGGAACAGAATATCAAAGTCAATTTTAGATGGTGATGAATGTTATTGTTGGAAGATGGACCTATATTGACGGTCATGAGAATCAGAATCCTTAGTTGATGGATTATTACTATTTGTAAGTTGTAAATATTTTTCTAGCACGTAATATATATGTTTGTAAATTATATCTAAAATATATTTAAGGATATATATTATATACTAATAGAAAGATATATGGATAGAGAAAATAATATAGAATCTAAAACTCTTTTTAGGAAATATTTTGAGTGAATTATTCTCCAAGACGTAATTACGGTGAATTGTCCAATTGAGTAAATATTAAACAATTTACTGTGTTTTTAATGTTTGAACATGTCTCGCTCCATTAACAAATATTTAGATTTTAGGTATGTTAAGTCAAACATAGAAATGTTTTTTGAGGTCTCATGATGTAAGTCGCAATGCATCCAGGCTAGGCACTGGACTAAGTACCAGCCTAGTTATTGAAATAGGCCCATTGAGCAAAGTTTATCTTTTTATTTATAGCCCTTCATATTGATATGATGCACTATTTTGGGCTTCAGTAGGGTTTTTTGCATGCCTAGACCGATTAGGCAATTTCCCCACTAAATTGCCAATAGGATATATAAAATATAAATATAAATAAATAATAGCATTAGCTTTCTACATAATTCAACTATACTAATGCAATGAATGGATGAATATCTTATAATTTTTGTTTAATTTGTATTTTATAAATTAAATGACAAATATAACATATTTATCATTATAATTAATTGAGTTTGTACGGAACGGGTTTGAATAAAAATTCTTCAAGTTTCTTATGTGAAAGTAACTTCATATTAATATTGGGGCGCCAGAAGTTAGCTCCTTTTTCCCCTTCCCTGTATTTTGCTACTTTTGGTTAGGTGAATAGGTGATCAGCATGTCTCCTTCGTTCCTAATTTTAACCACTCATTGACGCTAATGAGTAATGATTAATGAAGGGCTTTGCCTTTCCATATTATAAAATACAATTAGGCTCCACTAATTTCGTGATTAGGGGCTTTTGCATGATTTCTATCTCCCTCTCCCAACGTCACTAATTCATCTACACAGTTCATTAGATTACACAAATACACTATTCAAAATATTGATGACACAACTACACCACAAATTTTGGACGATATGATTTATACAACTGACATAGCTAGCGGGGAGAGTTGGGTATATAAACCTCATAAGTCTATTTTTCGTTATGTAACTACTAGTTTCAAAAGAATAGGGTATATAACACTTTTCTCAATTATGTTTAATAAAATAAATATTGAATATAATTATTTTTCACGTGGATATTGTTTTTTTCTTTTATTTTTTTATTTTCTCTTTATTTTCATTTACTATTTTTATTCATATCTTCACATTTTTTTATTTTTGTTTATTTCTTTTTCTTTTTTATTTATTTTCTTTTATTTTTTGAAGATCCGGATTTCTTCCACGGATCTAGTGTGAGATTGCAAACTTCTAGTGCGAGATTGCAGCGTTTTAGTGCGAGATCGCTTAAATAAATATATTGACGGGAGCGGTCATGAAGAAGCTCAGCAAGCAAAAAGGTCAGTATTCTAGTGCTGCAATCTCGCACTAGAACGCTGCAATCTCGCACTAGATGACTGCAATCCATTACTAGATCGCTGTAATCTATCACTAGATCTTCCAAATATCTAGTTTTTCATACAAAGAAGAAAAAAAACCCAGAAGAATAGAAGAAGTGAATAAGATTTTTTTGATCTTCAAACATGATTGTAGAACCGATTGTAAATGACGATGATTGCAGAAAACAAATCGGAGACGATGATTGCAGGCAACGAATCGGAGCCGATTCAGAGAACGAATGGACATCGATGAAGAGAACGAATCAGAGGCGACGGAGGCGGGCTGCGAGAGAAGGTGAGAAGGAGAGAAGACAAATCATCGGAGGCGATGGAGGCCGGTGGCGAGAGAAGGTGAGAAGGAGAGAAGACAAAATCGTCGTGAGAGAAAGAGAGAAAGAATGAGAGAGAATGTAGATCTAGATCTGATATTCAGATCTAAATTTTGAATGTCGACACGTTTTTCGAGATAAAATGATAAAAAGAAAAAAAAAAATAAAAGAAGTCCACGTAGTATAATAGAGATAAAAAATAAAGAAAAAAGAAATTGAGAGTTATCTCCCTAAAAAAAGACTTTGGCGTCCCTTGGGCCCTAATTCCCTCTAGCGCCTAGTGACCAAAGAGGTCGCGGCACTATCTCCTCACTTTGAATATCCTGTTTCGCAAGGAAAATTTTAATTTGAGGCTAATTCGATCAAATCAATATAATGAGGAAGTGAGTGTTTTACATTTGCTATGTTATTAAAAAATTTAGATTGATTGACAAATCAAATGACAAGTATAATATACTTACCCTCTAATTGTTTGGATTTGGCCGAACCAGATTTGGGATAAAATTTTATGTTTCATCTCAATTATATTTCGTCTCATATTTCAATTATATATACACATCATATACATAAATTAAATAAGTGGCTCAAATTAGAAGAGATATATTTTAAGTTTTTTAAATTATTTTTCTCTCTTAATTTAGATCGCCTATTTAATTTAATTTACATTTGTCATTTAATTTATAAATTTCTCTAAAAATTTAATCAATTACAAAACAAGGATAATATAATACACTCACTACATACGCTCAATTTGGACGAAGCAATTTCAGGCTAAAATTACACGACCCTACATAATTTGTGCTTTGTGGTTGAGCCAAAATAATATAAAGAACGTCCGTACGTAACACTCACATATCTTTACACAAACTTAATTTGAATTTCATTCAATGATTATCAAACAATGACAAAACTAATAAGTTTCCCACCCACACAAACAAGCTTCAACCAATACAAAAAACTAAAAAAAGCAACTCACCAATAAACGAATGTCTCATGCAGTTTTTGTCACAGACTTGAACGTAACACCCCCAGCAGCAGCTTCCCAGCCTCAACCCTAAACGTATCATACCTCATAAACACCTCCACCACCATCATCCTCCCCAGCAACACCACCATATCCTTCGCCGGACACTGCTTATTCTCCGCCGCCGGCGCCTCACTCTCCCTCCCATTCGACCAATACACGTACTTTATCAGCTTCTCCCCTTCCCCCACACACCTATCCGCCACAAACTCCTCCGCATTCGCAAAGATCTTCGGATCCCTCGTCGCGATCGGCTGATACCCGCAGATCGTCTCGCCTTTCTTGACAACATACTTCGCGTCATGGCTCGTGATCGTGATATCCTCCTTAGCCTTCGCGTACTGAAAAGCAACCGGCGGCTCGATTCGCAGCGCCTCCCACACGACCGACTTTGTCAGACTCATCTTCTCCACCGCCGCTAGGGTTACGCCGCCTTCCTCCTCCACGGCGGCCCTGATCTCCCCCGCGAGGCGGCGGTGCAAACCCTCGCCGCCGGCGCCGACGTACTTCAGCAGAGCTGGGAACACCACTTTTGTGCCGCCGTATGAATTGAATCCTGTGATGAACATTAAATTGTGGGAAGCTTCATCCCTGCTCAGCCCTTCCTTCTCCGCCTCGTCCAGCAGGGCGGCTGCCGCCGCGTTGAATGCGTCGTGAACCTTCTCGTAACCGTGATTCACGACACAGGACGGCAGCGGAAATGTGTGGAGGAGCAAATCCTCCACACAGTTCGGTAGGAATTTCAACCCTAATGTGATCAAAGGAGCGAGCTGGAAAAGCAGCCACTTATCAACGTTCTTGTTCCCATCTCCGCTGAAATCAGTATCATACGAGCTTTTATTCGCGAACAGTCGGAAAAGGAAATCGAACGACATCTTATCGCTAATGGGGTTGAAATCCGCTTCCCCTTTCTCGGACAACTCGGTCTCCAAATCGGAGAACATCCGAGTCACCGAGTCACGAAAAGTTGGTATGATTTCCTTGTGTAATCTCCCGAGGAGGGAGAGAATGAAGTTTTTGAGAATAGCGTGTTTCGGCTCGGATGGATCGAGGTAAGCACAAACGCGATATCCGCCGGTGAAATGCGTGGTTGGCATGTACGTGCCTATAAACACGTTTTTCTTTTCCACCAGAGAAGTGTTGAAGAGAATTGGGTAACTAACGGCGTCGAGAAGAACAATAACTTTAGAGACTGCGGCGTTGAAGGGGCCTGGAGGGCTGTTGACTCTGTAAACAGTGGAGTTGTATTTCTTAATTCGGGCCCGGAAGAACTCATCCGGGCCCTGATTGTAGTAGAAATCGATACGGTCTTTGATTGGCCCGAAAAATGGCAGCCCGTATCCTCCGGGGATTTCCTTCAATGGAAGGTTTGATGCAGAAGACATGATTTTGTGTTAATGTTTGGTGAATATTAATCTTTGTTTTGCTTGTTTGGGATAGTGAATTTGTAACATTGGGTATCTATATATAGAGATAATCAGCAAGGCAATGATGTGATTTAATAATTGGAGGGTTGCTTGTGAATGTACGTATTAATGAGTGAAAAATACATATGTACAGCGTTTGGCAACTTTTAATTTTATAATTATATAATCAAGTTATTAACAAGCAGGTGATAAATTAGATGTCAACCATTTAATATAATATTGTATGATTATCTTTGGGCTAGGCTGGAATCAAATTTTTATATGCTATAACGTACGAGAATTAATCCAACATAAGGCTTATTTCAGTATATGCTTTATTTATAAATTGAGGTTGTCACTATTAGCGAGGTATGTGTGCATAAAATAACATCTCGTGGCCAATTTAATTATTATTTAGATCCACCATATCTGTTGTGAATATGAAGAGTGAAATAAAAATATCAATTAATAAGCTACACAAGCTAAGATTTAAAGTAAACTCTAATTAAAAAAGAAAAGAAAAGAAAAAGTAAGCCATATTTCACGATATGACAATTGTATCATATATTTGATCAAACAAGTTTTTGGCAGAATTACCCAAGTTTTAATTTATCTTTATGAAATAGGAGAGAGGCTAGATTAAAAGGCTTCCCATGGAAATTATATTCTTGAATAATTTCAATGACGAAACATTATAATATCTTCATAAATATAATTAAGTAAATAAACTCAAGTAGGGTAATTGCATCTTGATTAAGACAGCAATATTGAACTGTACTAATTTCGAGCAGAATTGACTACATACGCACGGTGAAACAACCTGCATTACCTTTTGCAATTGCTGGTTAAAAAAAAAAAAAGAGTCGTCAAATTGAAAAGATTAATTACAAATATATTAATAACAACCTTATTCACGTACGTTTCTTATAAATGCATACGTATTACGTGTTTGATTAGTACAGGATTTACGTGTTACATGCGCGCCAACTTGTGCAATGAGCTTGTATAGAGAGTTAAATAATCATGAGACAATAACATTTGTTTGATCTGTGTATTCTAGAAATGACGAGTTAATTAAATATATATATAATACTAATGTGGATCTGGAGATCTTATCCTTCATCTAATTTCTTGAGTTATTAGGTTTTAACGTTGTAGCTGTGCTGATCATTGTATTAATTTAATTTGACTATTGGTGCTCCATGGCCCATGGGGAATCTTGTATGTGATCTTTAGGCTATGTATAAAATTTATTCACACCAATGGTCGAAGCAGCCCCTAATTTTTATTATCATTATTATAAAATAATTATATTTGGCTGCCCTGTATTTAGATCTAATTACAACACATTTCATCATTATTGAAAAATTATATTTTAGTCCTAATTTTGATAACTTTTTGTGGTCCGATCCATAAGGTTTCGTTATGTCATTCCAAAAATACCCTTGATTTGTTGTTAAATTTATAATTTATATGAATCGTTTTGTTTACATTTGTAAATTTTAGGGATGGTTTTGTAAGTTTTGGTCATATATTCAACATAATACTCATAAAATGATTAAGGACATAAGTGTAGTTTTACAAATTCCTTTAAGGGACCTCAGGTCAAACAAGATATATAGAGACTAAAATGTAATTTCATAATAATGATGTATTGCATTATAATTAACCTCAAATACAAGAATGTAAATGATCCTATTATTATTTCTTTGATTTGTGTAGAAGAGTAGCAGAACTTAATTAATTATGGCAGAAAATGAATATTCTATGATATTTTACGAAAGGAGGGAATAAATGGTTTATCTTGTACGATAAACAATGAATTTCCAATTAGCCATGTTAAATTGTTGTGCAAAGTTCAAAACTTTTGGTGGCACTTTCCTAACTTGTCTGAACTTTGAAAGTCCAAATCCCAATAAATGTGAAGCAACAAAGAAAGCCCCAAAGATAAGAGACTAAGAGAATGTAAGACTTCACATTTTAGGCATGTTCTGTTCAGTGAAGGCTGTTTATATGTTTCCCAGGCCCAATTAATGGAATGTGTATATGCAACAAATGAGCCCATTATGGTGCATTCCATAACTGACATCTCTACCCCAAGTCGTACCCAACAACATTCATCGATGGAGAAGTTTTGCCCGATATATCTTTGATCTAGTGGTAACCGACTAAATCACAATTCACAAGACATAAATTTTATCCGATTTTTAAAAAGATTAAAAATTCAGAACTTACTTACTAAAAAATAACTGTCTGTAGAGCTTTACTTATCGTTCGACCACCCAATTAAGGGAGATAAAAAAAAGAATTAATAAGAAAAAGTCCATTCCACTTCTCTCTCCCTCAATTAGGATTTGTTGGTTTGTCACTGTATATAGATATCTTAGGTCATGTGAAAATAGTGGTTCCTAATATTTTCTACTTTTCTAATTTTAGAATATTAATTGAAATTTGAATTAATTCGATGGATTCCAATTACTAAATGTGCACCAATACATATGCCCACTTAGCAGCACAAACATTAATATTAATATTAATAATGTGGGAAGTTCTAGAGGCCTGCGTTCTCTACCTCAATCATTAACAACTTTATCTCCACCCTTTCTCTTCAAAACTTTTGGTTTTTAAAATGCTTATAATATGTAAAATTACAGCATGCTCGATATACATGTCTTAGTTAGATATCATTCACTCAATAAGATAAAACTTTGATTTTTCGTTGGAGACATGCATGAATGATCAATGATTTATGTTTTGGATTAGGATTAGTGGTAATTAAGTGATTCAATTCATGTTGAAAAATCCCATCCATTGTGCTGCCACCTTACAGAAATTAATTAACTTAATCCGTCCCGTAATACGACAAATTAACCTAGAATTCTTTCAAAATTTCATGTATATTGGTAAACAGTCGTAATCATGACCTTACTCCAATTCTCAGAACTCTAAAGACAGAGACTTTCATAAACCTTCAATGTGTCCCATGAAATCACAGTTTCATATATTTGGACAACACCTGTAAATAAATTGATGTAATAAACAATTATAGTGATAATAATATATATAGTTAAGTAATTTAACTAATTTCAACTTAATTGTGCTTCCGTAATTGCATTAATTAATAATTAAACAACAAAGCTAGCGTCATGGAAATCTTTGGGTTGAATGCCTAGTGGAAAGGAAACAAACATGTAATATAGTTCGCGGACATGCTTACAATACATCATCTTTTAATTAAATTATTTATTCCATATATAATAATAAAACTTACGATATGTTTTTAAATAATATGTAAAAATATGATCTGTCGTTACAGAATTGCGCAATTTATTAAGATATATAGGTTCTCAGTATATTTAATTTCCGTAGATTAGTATAGCTAACACTAACAGTCACTTTTTCTATATTTTAATCGGTAGAATATTAATATTAATTAAGTAATTAATGAAGAGGCTAACGTGTCGAAAGCTTTGGTTAAACAGATCAATAGTGTGGTATAATTTTGAAGCCGCCATTTTGGTATAGAATAATTAGGATATTATTACGTCGTATTTTTACTGGTTCTCATGCACTAAGCGTAATTAATAATTTTAATTAGCTTTTAAACCTCTACGTGTCGTTTAGCACAAAATCCACACGCCACGGAATCAACATTATTGTATGTCAAATGTAATCTCGACATTATATAAAATAATTTCAAGCTCGAGCAATCTATGTTTAGTGTTACAGATTCAAATAATTAACATTATATTACGCTCAATAGATAATTTTAGCCTTTTATTTCCCTATAAACACAAAGTCAATGAAAACACAACAAGCAATTATTATAAAAGATAAAGTAACATTTATTATATTCCCATTATTTTCTTCCGTAAATCTCATTTATGCTCTCTCCAAATAAATATCTTTGTTGTGGTGAGGATTGTTAGGTATTTGATTCGTTTGAATTTCACAGTATAGTGTAGTAATTAATATTACATGAATGTACAAGCAACTATTAGTTATAATAAATAATATTATTATTCAGTAAAATACTCATAATTATCAAGGACGAAATTAAGATTTAGAACAAGGACCGTGAGAAAATTAAACACGGACAACAAAATTTTAGTGGAGGTGAAAATTTTGTAAACTTTTTTTTTATATAAAAAAAAAAAAGAATCTACTATAGTTAGCATGTCATAACTCATTTAGAGTGTTCAACATTTATCATTTCCACATGCATTACATGGGGAGGAAGACTATAATCACGATAGAAATTTGATCAAAATTCAAAAGAGAAAGACATGGAAGAAATTAAAAGTGTCGATCCATACATGAAAGTTTGTCATTATTGATATTGAACAAGTACATTAGCATCAAAATCGATTAACCCCATATGATAGAGAAATGACACACAACTTGACAGTTGGAGGTTGAGACTTGGCAATTGATTAAGTTTTTTGGGGACATATCTTTTCAATTCTATAATATAACCACTGTGATACGTGGTCCAAATCCTCACAATAATGGACTTCCCAAAAGTCAATAGCTTGTTCAGAATGTTTATTCATCTTTTCCATAAACAATAATTTTCTATACCTACCTGCAGGAAATTATAAACCCTAATTGGCATCATGATCTACAAAAAGCATCCTCACTATCCGACACATTTTTGTGAAAATAAATATCAACTTATGAACGTAACACAAAAGAAATTATAGGTAAGATCTCTTATAATAATACACGAATCACTAAGTACTATGTATTTATTTCCGATGATCTATTGGCACTTATTAGTTATTACATATGTATCCTATTCAAAAAATAAAATTTAAATTATATTTATCCAACTATCTCATTGCCATTATTTTCATTTAATAAATTGACAACAAATAAAACTTCATTTTCTTCAAATTAATTGAAAAATATTTGCGGCGCAGCATGGAAATATAGTTCCATGTAATTTTCCTTCGTAGTTACGAATGGTTGACATTTTCTCAACTGTTATTTCCAAATTGTCCATAGTCTATACCCCAATCAATGTCTACGACGACATGCTGACGTAAAAATACGATTTAGTGCATACGTGGCAGCACACAATAGGTTTTCTTGATTTCATACGTGGCGGGCTTGATATAGCTGACGCTTGATTGGGTCAACGGACAGGATCACGCGATGTGGCAGAGCGTGATAGTCTCAATTAATTTGGGTTTAATTAAGGTCGCAGGTTGGCATGGCCTTATGGAATTCAGACCGTTGAAGTCATAGGCGCGTTAACAATAATAGTTAGTTATTTTTGCTGCACAAGTAAAGCCATGCTCCGACTTCCTATTTTCGCCCGTTACGTGAATACCTAAGTTTTTGAATATTTCTTGCATTTTTCGTTTGGGTTCATATTATGATTCATTAATCATGTGTTTTAGATTATATAATTTAATATTATATTATCTTAATTAAAATCATG
>JBBMKE010000011.1:18620535-18635843 GCA_037834125.1 Lippia alba | reverse complement strand
TGCATGTTCTCCAAAATATGAACCTCTCACATCTAACATGATTTTGGAACAACTTTTTCCATTTATGGAGATGTTTCTTGGAGAACTCCGAACATAGATGAATAATCTCCCAATATCAAATCCAAGGTGTCCAACCTTCGTACATATTGCAAAGGTTGTCTAAATTCGTAGCCTGCCTCAGCAGAAAATCCACTTGTTCCGCAATGCTAATCTCCCTAAAGAAGACAGACACATGGTCAAACACCAAATCACTAGTAAAGATTTTGCCAGGGCATAATAAGGGAAGCAAATACCTGGTATCAGTGATATCACGACCATCAAGTTTCATCTCCACTCGCCTTAACAGAGACATCGCATAACCATTTTTGCCTGCAAGCCAAACTTGCTTTTAGAGAAATTCTAATATAACCACGTGGAAAAAATATGTAATAGAAAAGGACACATCATCCCTCTTTTCCCATATTTTCTTTTTCAGTTTGATTGATCTTATTTGCATATTCAAGAGCCACAACTTCAGAAAAGATATTCTTACCCATGTGCACTTTATTTAGCTGTGAAAACAAATATCTTACCTGTGTGCACTTTATTGAGAGTCTCTCCATTAGCGAAGGAAGCTTTTCGTAATTCTTCCTCAGCCTTGTCTTGGTTTGATACAGATTCTTCGTCTTTGGGCACCAAATGAGCATCAGAGATTTCCTGAAAAAGACAAAAAAAATGTCGTCAGGCACAGCCAAAGACATCATTTCAAAAGCCACATAAATTATAGTTCCACAGTATAGAACTATCCATAAAAAACCTGCTTATTTCCAGATTCTGTTTCCCCACTTCGTGATTCCAGCACTTCAGTCACACTTGAAATTGGTGAAGTCAAATCAAGACCATTGAAACTATCAGCAATACTTGCCTCAGCAGATGTAGCACCCAAGCCTGTGGTCCCACTACTAATACTTGCTGGTGGAGATATCCACCCAGTATCTGGTTCGTTCACGCCAACACAATCAACATCACTTTCACCATCAGATTTGCTGAACACATCACTATCTTGAATATCATACTCAGAATCAGCACCAGAAAGATCTGCCCTCAAGGGATCAATATCCTGCGACCTTACATGCAGGCTTTCTCCAACTCCTTCAAGAGCCTGGGAATTAAATAAGAATACCTTAGTATCAAATTATAAATCTTTTAGCTACCACAATTTATATTCATTTCATTACTTTATGAAGATTGCCAGCATGAAGACCAGCAGCCCTTGCCAGGCGGGTCAACACAGAGTAAAGCCCCTTGACAGATGATGTAAGAGATGGCACCAAAGGCTTGAATACGTATAAAACCTCCTTGACTCTATTATTATAAGACTGGCATATGGCTTGTCCATGAATGGGGCTTATCTCAAATTTTGTCTCTTTTTCCCGAGACATTGCATCAGTCATAGCAGCAACATCCTTTGACAGTAGAGACTCAAGCGGAATGAGGACTGCATTAGCCTATTCAGGTCATAGAGCATGAATGGATATATGATTATGGGGTACTTTATATATCCAAGATCTTATGGATGAAAGGCAACTAATGAAATTTCAACAATCAAAATAGTAAACCTTCGAGAGATCTTCCATAAGAGAAGTGTGTAAAACAGCAGCCTCTTTACCCAAACTGTGAACATCATGCAGACCTTCTGTTATGGCCAAGACCTGAAGAGAGCATAGAATTAGCAAAGAATATCTATGTCCTCATTGAGATTCATGAAGTCACTGCAAGTTGATTGTAATTAACTTGAAAAGAGTTTAAGGAGTATCTTGTTCGTACTAGGATAGTAATTAATTTGTAAAAAGATTAGAGGAATTTGTTTGTAAAATGTTATGAAGACATTATATACCTCTTCGAGCATGGAACCACATTCAGAAGTCAGAGCGCTATGACCTCGTACAATGCTGCCATATGCAGATAACGCTACACTGGCTTCATAGGCAGAGTCTCTCATCGCAAGAAGCATGCTCTGCAGATTACCTGCACCAGATGAAATTGGGTGATTGCGACTATTACATACTAAAACCACTAATATAGCTCATGACGAGCCTTAAACTTAAGAATTCTGCATATTGATTAGAAAAATATCAGTTAATGCCAACCTAGGAAATGACTATTAGATCAGTGAACAAGATTGATTGGTCAAATTTAACTCAAGACCACTTTCTTGGATCATTTGTCTTGAAAGAAAACATTATTGGGCCTAATACCAGCAAGAAACATCATGTATGAATTTTGACTTCATTAATGAAGATTGGAACATCAGAATTTGGAAGCTGTCAACCTAAGGTTTTTGCATTTCATATGCCAGAGAAAGATATCATTCTATAGAATGTAACAGTAGAAGGGTACCATGAGTTGACTCAACATGAAATGGCTGCATCTTTACTGGAAAGATAAATACCTGATGCAGACTTCGCTTTTACTGAAGCAATTGAAAGCTCATTGGTGGCAGAAGCTAAACCATTCGAAGCTGCTTCCAAATTGCTTTGTCCAATCTTCCATTCTTTCTCAGCCCCTGAAGCCAAAACAAAAGCAATGTGATCCACAGTATTTTGTGAACCTTTACTGACTAATCAACCAAATAAGGAAAAGACTTCAAACCCACGTGTAAATGAATGATAGGCGACTTCCAACTGGGTTACTGCATTTAGGTATGATTGCTGCCACATTCCACCATCTGCTCCAGGTGCCAATGGAGAAACTTCACCTGCAGTTCTAAACATGCCATCTCTTGAAGCCTCAAATTCCAATATGGAGATGCAAACATTCATAATATCTGATGCATTCTCTCGAGCTTCCAGCAACAATTTTCGCCGTTTGATCAAATGTTCATGGAATTCATTGGGTATTCCTGAATTTCTGGCTTGAACATTTCCAACAGAGCTAGAATTTGGACCCCCACAAGCCCAGCTCATTGCTCTCTCAAGTTGTCCTTCTGCTGCACCAGAACTTCCTTCACAAGTTTGCAGATACTCCAGTGAATTAGCTATTTTTGAAACGGCAGATCTTATACTTTCAAGCAATTTCTGCCTATTGGTGTTGAATATAACTGGAAGAAGGTTATCATTTTTCGCGACAAACTTTTGTGAAATCAGTTTAGTAGTTTCCAAGGGTCTCATCTTGATATTGTACATCCATTCCATCTGAGCAATTTCCAAGCAGGTCTTGTGAAGAGCATCATTAAACTCATTAATCTGCCTCTTCATAATGGAGGCTGCTGATCGTGCTGCTCTGACAGTTTCATGTGTGTTGCAGTATTCTTCAAGCATGAGTTGCACTCTACGCACATTCCCGGGATTTGGTTGAACTTGGTCACTTGCAAGATCCTTACTTAGCTCTGTGCACTGAATCAGGATCTCGATTTCTCTGTCTAATCTTGTCAAGAAAATTGGAGCAACTCTATCTTTCAAGTATCTGCTGATGTGCTCTTGAAATTGGTTTCCAAGCTTCATTTTTACTGCACCAACAAGCTGATCAAATCCTAAATTTTGATCCAAGGATGTAACCACGTCATGTGTGCAGGAATCAAGTAAAAGATCCACCATAAAGACCTTCCAAATAAAAAAGGCATGGTTGCGTAATGAACCAGAAAACTTCCATATATACTCAGATATTGGGCATCCTGAATTAATTGAGTCAACAAGATAACTAATTCTACTTGAGTTGTAAGAAGTAGGCCCAATTGATGACAACAATGCTTGGTCAACTGATTCCAACTCAGAGAAAGGATCAAGGCAGGATGCTAGAAGTGCTTTCCTTCTCGAGACCTGTGGTTCCTTCTCTGATTCAGTTGTAACAAGAGATTGTAACTGATCTTTGGAGGCGATCAAAGCACTATTGATGTTTGTTTCTTTCTTCATAAGTGATGAGCTTCGAAGATCTTTCTGGTTCCATGTCTGGTGGAGTTGATCCAGTTGCAATCTGCAAGCTTCTTCTTGTGATGCTAGCTCCTCAGCCTCTTCCCAGGATAAATGATCTCTGCCCTTTGCTGAAGCTTCCTCAAGAGCCAACTTTTGTTCAGTTATGAGTCCTACCTTCATAAAGTAGTTAGACTCAAGTTCATCTAAAGAAACTCTTTCTAGCTCAACCTGGATAATACGATCGAGAGCTGTATCTACAGACCCCCGTATTTGGGAGATGGATCCAAATATATCCATAACATCAGAATTAAATGAAATAATAGATTTTATCAGACTGGGTACCACCACTTCCTTCACATTTCTAACAAGGTTTTTACAAAATAAAATGCTGGCCTGGAAAATAGAAACCCAACTTTCCTCAGAGGAGTAATTTGAACCAGTGGCATCAGCCTCAATGTAAGAGATATGGCGTTTTAGTTCATCCCGAAACTCCAGTACAAGAACACATTTTTCTATTTGCTCTTCAAGCTCACTGAGAAAGGATCCAAGATCAGACTTTGAAGTACTGTTTGTAGTTCTCTCTCCTCCCACATGATCCAGGCTTTGTTGTATTCTGTACCTAACATCAGAAAACAAATTGCTCACTGCTGCATCTAAGATATTTAGAAGGCTTTCTTTATTCTCTTCAATCTCCCCAGTGGTATTTATTGTCTCTTCATTAAGTGCTGAACCAGAAATAATGGATTTTTCTTTCCTCTTGAGACCTGGATGCTGCAAGTAATTCATGAAAGCAGATAAAAGACGCTCCTTGGCTTTTGATTCAGTCTCCGGGCCAATGGAGATCACAAGTTCTGCACACTCTTGTTCCAATCTCTCAATATCCGCATTATATTTTGTCACCTTGAGGCAAAGATCATCATAATTGTTCCTAGCAGAGCCAACTCTGTCAACATGCCTGCTACTGGCGAGTTCAGAACCCTGCCTTCGAGCAACTGATAGAACATCAGATGAGAGATTATTTAAAGAGAGCAAAATTTGTGCCCAACCATGCACTGGGCTGGTTGTAAGGTAATTCAACGGTAGGATCCTCTGCAAAGCTAATGAATACATTTGAAGTGAAGCAACTGCTGAAGAAAGCGCGGTTTCCAGCTGCGCCACTAACTGAGAAACTTCCCTATCTATCTCATGGCACTGAAGTTGTGTGGGTTCAGGAACAACCGTCAATGGAACTCCAGCCCCTATAACTGCAGACGAAAGAGACAAAGATTCTTTTGAACCAATCTGCTTTATGCAGGCTTTAATTTCGGGAACTGAACTACTTCTTAAAGCATCAAGTATCCTTGCATGCTGCTCAATCCAGGAAGCCGCCTCTCGGGCTCTCTCCATTACTATCGCCTGTGCTTGTGTGAATTCTCGAGCCTGCATTTCAAACACGGCACGGCTTTTTTCTGAATTACAAGTAGCTTCAGCAACAACTGATTTTGCAGATGCTTCGTGTTGGACAAGGCTAGATCTCTCTTGGTCAGAACGATAGAAATGATTTGATACAATCTCATATTGGTTCAAAATGCTGGCAAACCTCTACATGTAATTTAGAAAAGTCAGGTTTCAACTAATTTTGTAAAAAACTAGACATAAGACCAACACGACAGAAAATTTTAACAAACCTCCATTGCTGATTCAATTGCAGGAAAGGTAGCTAGTAGAAGATCATGATGTTCCTTCACATTTAAAACGATAGTTAGTCATTTTAAAACTATGATAACACGTGCTTGTCTGCCAAACTTGCAAAAGGCAATGTTATATTAGTCAAGAAGCTCTCATCATCAACAAAATAAGGTTTTCTGCTCTCATCATCCAAAAAGCAAGGTTTTATAAAGCAGTGGCCATAGAATTGCAATAGACAATTTCGTTGCTCACTGTAACCAAGAACATATTTCAAATGCAATAAAGACAACATAAGCTAACAAAGATCACAACTAAAGATTGGAAGTTCCACTAGGTCAAAGAATATGACAAAACTCCAAACTGAACTATCCTCCTCATAATAAAAATTGTACCATTTGAGAAAAGACTTAATAAATCTCATTTATCAAAGAAGACAGCAGCTGAAAGTTGACACATGCCTCGCCTCTGGTGACACTCCAAACTGAAGTATCTTCTTGAGAATACAAAAATCATAAAATGTTATTATGCTTGTGTTTTGTGGGTGACTTATGTTTGGGTGATGCTTCTAGTTATGCTATGAGTACCTGCAATGGAACGCGTATTTCATGGACCCGTGAAGCAAATAGACTTAAGCTCACAGCAATTTCCATGCCTTTCCTTTCCTCACCAACAACGGCTGCATCGTCATGAAAATTAGCACGAGTCCACTCCACAAGCGGATCCCACACAAAAACTTCAAGCAACATCAAAATTATATCCTTATTCTTCCTCAAAACATCTAAAACAGCTTCACAGTTTGCCCTAAAGAAGCCTTCAATTCCAGTTAGCCCTAATGCGGCTTCAATTGTCTGTGTAAGGCGGAATGGGACGATTTCAGGAATCTTTAATCTCTGCCCCTTGTCAAAGCACACATTGTAATCTATGTGTACAATATCCCCGGTGCAAAAATCTATAAGGATATTATCCAAGTGTCTATCACCTAGGCCCAGGATGTGGCCAACCATACTCATGGCAGCTATACTCCCAGAAAACCTGTAAGGAAACAGAATTATTGAAGTAAAATGATCTATAAATCAAATCGAATAAATGAAAGAACAAAACTGGCCCATATTTTTCACAGTTTAATATGTCCTAAGGTCACTGCTGAGATATTTTTCATGACTTGTATCCTACCAATTCATCTGCTCTATCCTTCAAAAGAGTAACCCTTGTTTCATCCACCAAGGGTTTCCATTAATAAACACTCCATATTCTCACAAAAACCCTCCAGAAAAAAGTTGTCATATGCATTATGACTTTTATCCTATCATATGTCCTAAGGTCACTGCTGATATATTTTTCATGACTTGTATGCTATCAATTCATCTGCTCTATCCTTCAAAAGAGTAACCCTTGTTTCATCCACTAAGGGTTTCCATTAATAAACACTCCATATTCTCACAAAAACCCTCCACAAAAAAGTTGTCACACGCATTATGAGAATCACCCTCCATTGTTTCATGATTTTCATTATTACTAACAAAAGGAGAAAAGTGATAAAACTAACTTCAACTTGCACAAAAAACACCAAGGCTCTTTTAGACAATACAAATCACCTTTTCAATTTCGAGCTGAAGGCTTTGAATCCTTCACTGGCACACCAAAGCTCTTGATGAAGAAGTTGCTCAGGAGTCTCCTTGATGAGATCGACAAGAACTTTTCGCTTAACGTCATGAGGCCAGTCTCTTCTGGAGATCACTCTTCTTATGCCTTTCTCTTTAAGTGCAGGTATAATTTTGCCATAGAACATGTCACTGGGCCGAGGAACAGGAGGAGGAGCAGCAGTATTTGTATCAGCACCCATCGCAGAAAGCTGTTGTAACTGAACTCTGTTCTGCCATGATTTAAACACACTATAAATGCTAATAACATTATCCACCCACTGGATCAGACCAGCTCGTCCACTAATAGGTGTCACAGAGTAATAACGGATGCTAAGGGACTGTCTACGTGTATCAGGTGATGACTGCAGAAAACCATTTACAGATTGAAGTAGCTGCATAATTCGGGCATCAAGGCGCAGGTCTTCTCTTCCTTTCAAAAGATATGTATATTGTAGACCATCAGAACCCACTATGACAAGCTTTTTTGGCTTAGTTTTGGTTGGTAAAATGGTTAATTGTTCAGAGAAAGAAGCAATTGTCACAATTTCCCGGTGTAAGCTATCTAAGCTGCCCTCTGATTCAGATATCATAATTTGCTTCTCAAGACCAGGCATTGGAGCATTCAAAGACAAAACCGAAGCCAACTTTGGTGCAACTTCTCCAAAAGAAATGGACGACTTTCTCTGATAAGAAGCCAAGGAGGTAGCTATGGTCTCAAATGGTCGCCAAACGTCCCCTAATGCAGCAACGGATGCAGGAGGAGTCTTGAATTTTGTCACAGCTGATTTGATTTGTTCCTGGTATTCCTCCAAAAACCACAATTCATGAGGCGTTTCAGTTCGCCGAGAAGTAGAAGCCAAACGCCGCTCCAAGACCACAAAAATGGGAGCCATCATGGCCGAGTACTTTGCTGCATTAATTTTGTTCTTCTCTGCATGAGTGAGAGTTGTATTCTCAGCAATCCGTGCAGCCTCCTCTTTCAACAAATTTATGCGCCTCATTACATCTGACAGATTGCAAATAGCGAGATAGGTTGAATTAAATGTGTCAACACCAGCATAACCCGAAAAACAAAGAAAAAATTAATCAATGTGTTAGTTGAGTGCACTTTTCAGCGGCAAAACAAATGAGATACACACTGGCATTGGAATTGCAGATCAGCAGAGTGGTGAATTTATGCTGCCATATAAAAGATAAATGTTAAGTTTTTTGCTCATTCAAAGATCATTACATCATCGTTTGGCACACCGATTGCCTTCAGACTGAAAGCATATTCAACTACCAAGTATCAAGATTCAAGTCAACGCTGTGAGGCACAAAATTACCTGCATGAAGATCCTGAAGTGTACCAAGCCACAACTCCTCCCAAAGAACAGTTACATTCTCAAGTTCTTTTATCATCAGCTGAGCATCCTGAACTAATCTTGGATAAAGCCTATTCTGCATATCAAAAAGGATGCAGTGATGGTTACCAAAAGATCTATATAATCAAATATATATTAATTGTAAAATTTATGCAATTTTTAGTATAAACAGAAGGGGAAGGGGTAATCTATTTCTCAATGGCAATTAAATTTATTTGTCTTCCAAGTTTTCACCAGATAATATGTCAAACACAAAGGTATCTTCGACTGTTCCCGCGGAGGATACCATGCTTAAGCAATCATCATTAGGGATGGCCCATAACTTAAAAAGCTAAAGGGCTGCGTCGCTCAAGGGAATATAATCTGTGTAATGTCTTTATGACAAGAAAGGAATTGGATGAAGCTATTATTTGCGCATACATTAAAATTGAGGAAGGATGAAAATGAAAATTTAGCATTCAACTTTCTCTTGATTATGATGTGTTAGCTTTCTGGCTTCTGCCCATGCTTGTGTTAAGACATATAACTGAAATTGAAATGAAGACAGAAGAATGATGTGGTAATATCAAATGGTAAACAAAAAATGATTCAACATTATAAAACAATTGCTAACCAAGTAAGCAAGGATTTTCTGAAGCTCCTCCGAAGGCTCCTTCTCGGGTGAATTTGCATCAACAAGAGTTGGGTAAACTAGAGACCATGGAGAAAGTTTCGCCAGCATGACAAGCAACATCTCTAACTGCTTTCTGACCACTCTATCAGGATGAGAACTCAATCGAGCAAACAATTGAGGTGTTATTTCCTTCAATATAAGAACGTAAAGTCAGTGTTACAGTATGTGCATATTCAATCACATATCCAACAACATTATCGTACCTGCCAAGGAAGCAAAGGGCCCTTTGAAAGAGCAGGTTCAAGAATATCCTTTAACTCAACGCCATAGTTAACCAGAATGTGCAACACATAAAGTGTGGCCCTAAGCGAGTAACTTACATACTTCGACTCAACATCACGGCCTGCTAATTGACCATCAAAACTTTTCAAGGACGAACATGAAAGATACTTAATAAAAGATTGAGCTGCTTGACCAAAGAGAGAGACACGTCTCCTCCTCAAAGACCACCAAACATCAACCAAAGTAGCCACCACTGACTCGACTTCAGCCTCGCCTAATGCAATATTAGCCGATACAAAACATTCTCGTAACTGGGAAGATAATGCTGCAGACAAATTATTGCTACTACAGTCCTCAGCCCCAGGTGCTCCGGCAGCCGATTCTATAACATCTACAATTTGTTGCAATAAAGGGTCTGCATCATTCTCACTCTGTGCGCATCTGGGATCTGAAATATTGAAACCTTCTGTTTCTTCACATAACTCTTTGTTGTCAAATCTTTCTGGAATAAGCTGCAGGATTACATCTTTCACACGCAATCTCTCTTCTTCAGTTAAAACAAATCTCTCAGACTTGATTTCAGTAGCAAGAATGGGAGAAAAAGAACAAGAACGAAGAGCTTTATCGCAGTTGGGATTGGGGAGGTTGGATGCTCTAGCTTGAGTATAACACCAAGAGGCATACAAAATCCACGACTTCCCCATCGTGGGGCAAAGAAGAGTCGACGACTTTCTAGTGGTACCCACAAGTTCCTCAATAATGAGACCAAGTCCTGAATTAGAGCCTTGATTACCATCCTCTTTGCCTTGAGAAGGAAGCATACCTGTCTTGAAGTCTGCTTTCATATCAAGAATGATACCCTCTAAGTTTTTGCTTATACAGGTCCCCTGAAGCCAATTTGAAAGTTTTAAACATGCCTTAGCTTTCAAGACAATCACATGCGAATCGCATGCTACAGTTGAAGACGATACCACGAAAGGATGCACAAAAGCCCAGAGATCTTTAAATGCATTTTCAAGTTTATGTTCAGCTCGCCTGAGTAGAATATCCTCATATTCCGAACTGCAGTTAAAATAATTTCGCAAACTTTCATCAGAGCAAAGTGAAGCATGCCCTTTGAGGTAGTTGTTGAGGCGGGTCGCAAGCATTAGATTTCTCTGCTTGCGTGCTAAAACCACTAAATTTCTACAGAGCTCAAGAGTTACAGGAGAACTTGGGAGAGTATTCTGATAAATGCGCAAAACTTTTAGCCACAAACTGCAATCTTGATGAGCTAGATTACAAGGAAACTGCAAGGATTGGATGTATGAACTGAATAACGACTGGGAGGGTTGACTCTGGCTGTCTCCAAGCTTGCAAGTCTCTTCAAATGCAGAAATGCAGTACAACTGATTGACATGCGGGGCAGCCTCCAAAAGTCCATCAAGTGGCAAAACAGAAGATGCCTCATCCAACATCAATTTGGCCTTTTGTAACTGATGGGGAATGTTTTCCATCTTACCGTCAACATTCAGAAGCATTGCTTGCAAAAGCATTTGTTCGCTTCTCTGCAAAGCCAACTTGGGATCAAGTGTTAGCTCACTGCTACTTTTTGGGGTCAAGTCAAGGTATGACCATGCTGCCTGGAAATCACCTTCATCAAAGCGAGCTAATGCTTGAATACTATTTAATTCATTTCCAGCAGTGGTCAAAGCACCAGCGTAACTCTTTCCAGCATATTTTGAACGAATTGTTTGCAGCTCTAATAGCCAGGATTCCAGAGATTTCCAATCAGAAATAGCTGTATAACTCTCTATAATGCGTGCAATGGCCAATTGCACGCCATCAGAACCCATAGAAGTGAGTGATTCGTCAGTCTGCAACAAATGGATAAAGTAAGCTGCTGCATTTTCATGCTGACCTCTTGCCTGATACACAAGCCCAGTAATCAATGAAAAATGCCTCCAGTTCTTGATCTCATTTGGACCTTTGTTTTCATCAGCAAACAAGGGAAAGAATGCCATGGTTGCCCATTTCTGCAGGCCAACTAATGCCTCTGGTTCGTGATTCCTACACAAAGCCAGTGCCATGTTCCGCACAATTCTCAAAATATCTCCAGCATATCTGCCTCTAATATTCTGCAAATTTTCAGTCAGCTGAACTCTTGACTTATCTGCCAGTGCTGAAGCCACAAGGTTGCTCAGATCCTGCAATCGTAATGCACAGTAATGAATAGTAGCATCATGACACTGGAGAGCCAGTCCGGCATCCATCATTGGCTCATTTATTCGAGAAAACCACTCCTCACAAACTTTCTTATTTGCCCTAAAAAATAAGGAGCTTGTCCGAGAAGCATGAGGCAAGACTTTTGATCCTTCATATGCATTATATACATTTTTCTTCAAGGCCTCAACAAATTCTAGTAACAATCTCATCGGCAACAAATGAGCATAAGAGCCTATGACACTTAAATTTCCATCAGTCTGTTCTGTCTCAAGATGTAATACATGAGAAATGTCAAGAAGCATCCTCTCCAGAGCAGCAAAAGTTTGAGTAGGCCCCCCAAGGTTAGTTCGAAGCCGAGTAGTAATGCAAAATCTAGCTGCTTCATGTATAGCCCACCAGGCACCAGCAAGGCGATTAACTGAACAAACTCTTTCAAGAATGTGTTCCTCCAATTTGATGTCCCACCATAATCCATTAGCATCAAAATTTTCTGCTTCATCTAACTGAGTCGGTTGGTGGTTCTTTTTGCTCCGACATGTATGAATGAGCCGCTGGATCCAAGAAGATAAGGGCACTTTCCATCTTTGTGAAATATAACTTAAGATCGAAACCAAGTGCTGGGAGTGAAGTCGCTGAGGCAGTTGCTTAAGGGCAAAAATTTGCTTCCAGTGCAAGGACGACCTACTCGCTGATGCCGGAAATTGTGGCTGACATGCGTCAACTGCTCTATTACCACAAAGACCGCACATATATACTGTCATAGGTAACACATGAGAAAGCAACTTGAAATACACATCTTTAATATCCTTTTCTGGCTCAAGAAGTTTTTCAAGGATCGTTTCAGCAATAATAGGAAAGTACACAGGATGGACAATTTTTGCTTTCAAAGAGATTTCAAGAACTATGGCCACAAGAGATCTTACTTCTGGTTCCCTATCCGAAGCTGCAATTAATATCGAGCAAAGCAAGTCCTGGATAATTTTCCAGCATGCAGCTGCTCGACAAGGGTAAACTGGAGTCTTAATATCCCTATATATGTCGATAACATTTTCACAAAATTTGTGAATCCATCTTAGTGCTTCTACTTTGACTGCCAAAGGAGCAGAATTATCAAGAGATTTAATAAGAAGCTCACTGTACCTCCTCAGATGAGCATAAACCATTGTTGGGTATAAATCTCCGAGATTTTCCTCCTCCAAATACGTCATAGATGATTTTCGTGGAGAACTCCTCAGACAATTTTGTTTTCTTACAGAGCATTTGCTCATAAATTCAACAGCAGAAAGCCTTTCCAATGACCTTATAACAACAACTTGCAATTTTACGCTGCTTTGTATTTCTATGTTAAAGGGATCAAACTTGTCAGTTAAAAAGGCTAACAACTTTTCTGCCCTGCTTAAATACAAAGGGTCAATTTCTGCATGTCCAATCAAACTACCATCTCCTCCCAAAGCAACACTGCTTAATAGTACTTCCAAATTAAACTTTATCAGCACAAAGAGCTCAGATTTAGAATAACTGTTAGAAGTTGCCCTAACTTCAAGCTCACTACCCTTTTTCACAAGCTTCGACTTTAACAGCTGAAGTTCTTCAAACAAACACTCCATTGTTTTCTCAACAATATCGTTTTTCCCGTGTTGAAGTAAAAATATGTATGTAGCGGCAGCACTTCCAGTTACCAAGTTATTTGGATGCAGGCGCAGCTGAGATATAGGTCTATCAAATCGTAGAATGTTATATACAGATGACGGCATAAGGCCTAGCTTTTGAAGTGACAACAGTTGGAGATTAGTTTTAAGAACACCATGAATCTGGAAGGAAGAAATTTTTTGGGTCTTCACAACTTGATTTGTATCTTGCACTTCTAAGCTTTGAAACAATACATTGACTGCAGTAGGGTAATACGTAGAAAACCTTTCGCTTAATATTTCAGCCAACAATGTCAAGCACCTCCAAGAATCCTCCATCCATTTCAACCATCCAAATTTTCTTCCAAACATAGACAAGCACCCCAGTAAAACAGGCACCATCTGGGAAAGGGGCTCATTTATTTGTTCAAGAAAATTTATTTCCAGTAACCCAGATGCTACAGATTGTAATACTGTACAAAAACAAGACATCAAAGCAAGTAATCTTTTGAACTGTTGAGGAGTTCCAGGACTTCCATCCTGGAGCAACATATCCATGTCACCTAAAAACTTTGACAATAATCCCAACGAAAATTGCATATTGTTCACCCAATGTTTCTGGAATTGTAAGAAAATATCCATTATAACACGTTTATCAGATTCCATGATGTCTGGTACCATAGCCCACCCAAGAAGTAGATCAACAATGTCCATGAAATGGGGTTGGAAGCATCTAAAAAACTTCAATGAAATCAATGATAAGAGACCAAGAAGCCTGGGCAGTAAACTCAAGGAGGTTCTCTCATCCTCAAGAAGTTCCTGGCAAGCTTTAAGAATCGGCAAAGCATATCTCTCAACAGCTCCAACATCTCCAGCATTAAGAAACTCATGAAGGCTCTCGAACGCTAGTTCCGAAGTTTCATTGCTAATATTGCTCAGAGACGGCAATGACCATCCAATAAACTGATCAATCAAACTGCCAAGTAGAACGTTGTTCTGGCTTCCATTTGAGGCTATTGAAAGTGAATATACAGAAAACAGAGCTCCATATGCTGTAGCAGCTGCATGACGCACTGAATGCAATCTATAGCACGAGTTAGCAGTAGACAAATCATACAAACTTCAGATGTATGCAAATAATAATTACTTCATTTAAAATCTTAAGACATCTATCGCAGTAAGAAAAATTCAACTACATCAATTCATGATTCATGCAATTACAAACTCTCATCAATAATACAAAAGGAAATCACATATAAATTTTAGGGAAGCATACGTGCATTCAGCTATTTGATTGAATATATCTCTCCCAAACCAAGTATAAGTATGATATGCACAAAGAACATTTCTATTCTCTCTATTCCAAATTAAATATCTCGGATGCCCTTGTAGCATGTATCATTTCCTTTAGATTATACCTAATTACTGATTTTCAATCAAATTGTGTTATCCATCAAGACTCACCAATATACTCCTGCATAAAGGAGTATATTGATTAAGAAAGAAAATTCTGCTATCCGTTTCACAAGTATGGTGCACGTGACCCCTGTGCAAGGCTAAGCATTGGTCTATCAACAAATGGCACAAAACGATCATGACTGAAATTCTCCGTGCATCTGTAATCCAAACTGCAGTGATTTTTCTAGAATTGAAGCAGCACACTATATCGTACAGCGATGTCAGCATAACGAATGTAAAAACACACTCAGAAACTGCAATAGTGATAGAGTGCTCGAAAAATTACTCATCATTTAAGAGTTGCGAGAGTCCTTGAGCGAGAAAGGAGGCGGAGTGCGCGACGACGTGCAAGTTCTGAGGGTACAGTAGGGAACCGTGAAGCGAGTTGATGGCGGCGACGCGCGACGATTCATCGTCTTCCGAAGGCGGCGAGGCGGAAGCCGGAGAAGAGGAAGTGGCGGTGCTATTGGAGGCGTTGTCCTTGGGTAGCGCCGCCGTTAGCAGCGCCGCGAGATGCTGCTGTTGAGGGTGGAGACCTTGCATCATAATTCCACCGC
>JBBMKE010000011.1:18527743-18540350 GCA_037834125.1 Lippia alba | reverse complement strand
TCCATATCCTCGGATCGAACGTTGGGGTAGCTTGTTGTACCACTCCTGGGCCATGCCCTCGAGCGAGGTTACAAACAACTTGGCCCAGTAATGCAGGGGATGCTCATAGAGGTGCATCAGGTGGGTGAAGTGGTTGAGGTGCTCTGCGGGATCGCTTGTGTCATCGTACCTGTTGATGGACGTCGGGATCTTACCCATCCCTGCCCGGGTCATTAAGACCTCATCCGCGAGGGGGAGATCTCCAAGGGTTGGTATTCTCTCTTGATCTCGTCATGCTCCCTACGATCATCATGTCGGGCTCTCCGCTCGTACGGTGGCTGCCTCCTTGGCTAGCGAGCATCTCTGTCCCTGGATCCCTTGCCCCCGTGGTAGGAGACTTGGGCCCGCGCTCGGGAGAGCTGCTGCACCATATCCTGAAGGTCGTTGAGCTGGTCCTAGACATTACGAAGCTGAGGATTGGCTTCATCCCTCGCATGGGTTCTCCTGGAGGCTCGAGATTGGATCTTTTCCTCTTTATTTTCCCTCCTAACTCTCTGAGGTTGGACTCCATTCAGAGGAGGCGGCGGCGGTAGCTGTTGATCCCCCCTCAACGGTAAATCGTCCCTCGGAGGAGGAGGTGGAGGAGGCTGCTGTAATTGATGGGCGTTCTGCGCTCGCGCTTGGACGTTTTGGGCAGCAGCCTCAAGGGGATGTACTTGCAAACCGCCAAGGGGCGGTGCCACAGCGTTCCTTGTGCTAGCGGGGGAGTAAGTCGTCGTGAAGTGTGTCCAGGCATTCTGTGTGGCCTACGCCTCGCATTGAGCGTAGATGGTCAAGAGCTGCTGCTCGGTCAACTGGGGAATTTCAATGCTGTTAATCTCATGAGGTAGTGTTATGGGAAGACAGAGGTTTCCCACGTGGTATGGTTGGACAGTTGGGAGCATGTTGGGCACGAAACTGTTCATCGCGCCCGGGATGAATCCGTGCAACACCCCTTGTGGCACGAGGGTGTAACCTTGGGGTATCATTGTCGCAGAAGTGAAGGCCCCAGCGTTGGTAACGCCCATCGTGGCGTTGGTGGTGGCGACGACGCTCGTAGAGGTGGGAAGAGGTGGAAGTAGGGGGTTATTGCCTTGGCCGGCTGCAACAGTTTGATTTGTTGGACCCGTTGTTTGATCCAAACCTCCAGCGATGGTGGAAACGGTACCTGCGGTGGTCCCGCCACTGGGATTTTCCTCGTTGATCGGAGGGAGAGCACCTAGATTGGCAGCAGCCCCAGATCGTGTGGTAACAGCCATTTCCAGAAAGAGAATTGCAGAAAACGCCAACAAACAAGCAAGAAAAAAGAACACTGAAAGCTGGAAACACAAATTTGAGGGGAAAGCCGGTGTTACTGTTCGACTAGCTTAACGGAGCAGGAGTCCGCAGGGGATGGTTTCCCACAGACGGCGCCAAAAATGATGGTGTCGGGAATGGTTTAGGGAAATCAACACCAATACATTTTCTATTTGTGCTTGTGTGAATGGAAGACCATCATAGGCAAAGGGCCTCAGGAACTGGGTTCCCAAAGAGCATTGATTCTACCAACTAGGGTAACACCTTAGTGAGGAAAGTGAAGCTGTAAGAAGCTTGAATATGCAACAATGGAGGTTTCCAGATCAGTGTCTTATTTGTGAAGAAAGTGGGTTTTTTGTGGGGAAGATGATCTCAGGAAGGTGTAATGAAGCCTTCCTATTTATAGTTTAAGGGTAAGGGTAATTGTGTAATAGTACCCGTGTGGTCCCAAAAAGGGTGCGCCCTAGACACGTGTCAGGGCGTGAGGGCATGATAATGACATGCAGGGGTCACTGTCACCTTTTGGGCTATTATACCCAGCTGTTGTGTCTGAGGTAGGTAGGCGATCATAAGTCCGGGACGAAGGGACACCCTTCGAGTGTGAGGTGGTATTAACGCTCGGAAATGGGTCCCCTGCAAACTGGTTGAAAGGACGTGCCGCGAGCGAGAGGGCTTCGAGGGTTAGACATTACGAGGGTCCCCTCCCGAGGAGACCGGACGCCACGAGCCGTTGGCCAGAAGTGAAGCTGGGCAAGAACCGCGAGCTTCATAATACCGAGCGTAGCATTGGAGCGAGGGACGTCTTGATGGGATCCTCTTGGAGACATGCCACGTGGAGAGTAAGCATACGAGCGTATTTCGGGTCCGTCACCTAGTTTGATCGATGAAGTTCTTTGGTACCGCTCAATCAATTACTAGAATATTTTGAAGTGAAACAACTGACTTTATCTGCTAAACTAATATTTAATCCAATTATAAAGTAATTAAATGATGCTATGAAAAAACACAAAATCACCAAGCTGAAAACTAATTTGAATAAAAACTATTTTGACCAAAAAATTGTTAGTTGAATACTGATTACCAAGAAATAAACAAATTAACTTGTCACTAAACAAATAATTAGTTTTTGTATTAAGAAACCTTTTCATATTATATCAATTTCTTTTCTCATTCTATTGTTTTTTTTTCTTTTTTTTTTAAATTACATTTTTAGTATTACATTGTGAAAAATGTGTGAGTTACTGTTAAATAACTAAATTAGAAGAGGTGAACTTTGTTTTATTGGTAGGAGGTCAAAATTTCAAAACAAACATGTTAAACGAATCTCTTGAAAAGATGTTGAATGACTAAATTATAAGAGGCGAACTTTGTTTTATTGGTAAGAGGTCCAATTTAAAAAAAAAATGTTAAAAGAATCTCTTGAAAAGATGTTGAATGATTAAATTACAAGAGGTGAATTTTGTTTTATTCGTAAAAGGTCAAAATTTCAAAACATACATGTTAAAAGAATCTCTTGAAAAGAGCTTTACTTATCGCCTCATTCGAACTTGAAGTCAATTGAAATATAAAATTAAAAAAGAAATTAGTTCCAACCAGTAGTTTTTTGATGAAATATCATGTGCCCAAATGTGCGCCGATATATGGGGTCCATTAATTTGTCCGTTAACTTTAAAAATGCTGGATGGAATCTGCAACATGTACAACGAACAACGTTTATAAATCTAATAATCATGGTAATTTGTTATTTTTCATGCATAATCGTCTATAATTAATTTACTCGTACATGCATTAGGGTTATCCATTACATATATACTGTCTGTTTATAGAGGTAGTTAGAATATATATATACTATTTTACGTTCATTATTTGATTAATGCCATTATTGATTAAGAAGATGAGGACGAATCAATAAAATTATATGTAATAAAGGTTATTTGTAATTCAATCTACCATCTTTTCGTAAAATCTTCTTTAGAGTTATTTACAGTATACTTCTTTATACTATATGAAATGGATAAAAAACTTCTATTTATAAAAATTAACACAAAAAACCCAATGTTCTCAAAATATTTGTATGACGAACCCTGAAATTTTTTAGTGTTAGACACGTGCTAAAAACGCGAGAAGAACACTAATTTTCTCTATTTATTGAACGTGAAATAACTCATTTAGCTTTTATATTTTGATAATTATCTCACCTCTCTCTTATACCCTTTTTTATACTTGTTTATAGGATTTTTCAAGCATTTTTTATTTTGTATAGGGTCTATGTGCATAAAAACTAAAATAAACATATATTTGTGTATAGGTTTTTTCATGCAATTTTTATTTTGTACAGGGTCTTTGTGCATGTAAAAAAGTATTGAACAATATAGAGAGATATGAGATAATACATATCAAAATATAAAAGGGTAAATTAGTCTTATAACATCCAAGAAATAGAGAAAATTAGTGTTCAAGTCGCTAACATTCACTACAAGAAAATTTGCCTTTTACTACGGTTCATATTGCGTAGCAACAGGTCAAAATTCATAGTAATAACCTTTTTGCTATGGGTTTGCTACGAATTTTGGGGTGTAGTTGATACAGCCGTAACAAATATTTTACTACGGTAACTTTGCCGTAGCAAATACTTTTTACTACGTCATTTGGCCATTTACGACTGTAAGTTCTCCGTAGTAAATAAAGTAAGAAATATACTATCTTTTACTACGATGGTTCTCTACGTAACAAAAATATAGTAATTACTATGCATTTGTTAGTAGTGAATATTTTGCCATAAATAAAATTCTCTGATCTTTTACTACGCCAGTTTCATAGCAAATATCGTAAAATCTTTTATTTCGTTTTTTGTTTAATAAAAAATGTACATTTTCTTAGATAACCTACAAATAAATAATAGGGATCCATGTCATAAAGAAAAATTATACAAACAACTAATATCAAATATATATTATTATATCATTATCATACATATCTACATACAATTAATATTATTCGAATGGGGATACACATAAATATAAATAAATCATTCTCCCCAACAACAAAATGCATAGTATTAACATTAATTCTTCTCAATCATATTCCATGACATAGCTTGATCTAGGAAAATGAATTGTCTTGATCTTACTTAGATATATGCCATAGGATAGCTTGATCTAGGCCTTGAAAACCTGTAATAAGAAACAAAAAACTAATGAGTAAAAAGGATTTCTAGTCTAAGAATCAACCATGTTCAAACACACAAAAGATTACACCATGACATGCATTACCAACAAATACAAAAGGACATGCAGCAGGCTTACACTACTCAGTTTAGCAAAATAAAACATCTGAGGATTTGACAGATGCATCAACCTCTTATATATCCAACGAAAACTGAAGCACTAACCGTAACAAAGAACATTCTCCACGTACATTTACTAATCAATACAATGTTAAACTACAAAAACCATAATTCAATAAAAACTCCACAACTTTGCACCATATCAATGAAGTTCAGAAGTGATGTCAAGTAAAACAGTCTAACCACCAACAAACAAAAAATTTCAAGGAAACCATACGAACTTGATGCATTAGAAAAGTCTTGTATCCTGCAAGATTCTTTTAACGAGATCAAGTGCAGATGTACCGAATACACTCAAGGGTCCAACGGTTGTGGCATCACGACCACTAGACTCAGCGGCAGGGGTGCTTAAAGTAACAGGAGGTGATCCTTTTTCATTGATTGTATTAGTATTTGTAGCTGATATTGCTTGAGCTTTCAGAGCATTGACTTTCTGCTTCTTTCTCAACTCTTCTACCCTATTAGGTACTTGCAAACTACTTATCTATATAAAAGAAAAGTTCAATATCAGGTGATAATTTCAAATCATGAGCAACACATTTTAAATGTTTAATATTCTTTATTTCTGAGAGACAACAAAAAAGGAGCCGTTGTTCTTGAGGTTACCTAAGTCCGAGAGATGTAATATATCTTCCCATCATTAATGGTGACTAGTGTCCATTTAGTACGTGGCAATTTCTCTCTGAATAGATGGGAACATGATAAGACTTGAGAATAACTTAATAACAAGAACTTCTAATTGTACAAAACTCATAAAGTATGATAAGACAAATGAAAGAAGAAGCAAGAAGCTCGATTTCATTGACTTCACATATGGGAAAAGCCTTAGGTTTTTACCGTATGTATACTGAAGAGAGTTTCAGTAACACAGTAAGCTATGTGAAAATTATTCACATAATGAGAAATTTATTTTCAGATAACAATACAAGAAATAAAACTCAACAAGATACACACACAAACTAGAGAAAACACTGTAAGCATAAGTAGGCCCAAAACTAGCAAAGAGCAAGCCAAGAGTCCCAATAACCTGAAAAAGAAGATACAAAAAGAAGCCAGCCAGACAGAAAAAGGAAAAGAGCAAGCAGAGTCCCAAAAACCTGAAAAATATAGTAGATTGACTCAGAAATTGGGCAGAAACCATGGTCTCTTGACATGTTTTCACAAACTATGATTTTCAGAGAATGCAAATAAAATTTAAATAAAGAAGTTATCCCGCCAACCTACAAAAAATGCACCAAAACTCAGTCAAACAAAGGGGAAAAAAAATAACAAAGTGACTGTTCTTGATATATAGTAGAATATGCAGCAGATCAAGTAAATTAGTGATCTACAAGTCTTTGGAAACTAAACTATGATAGGAAAATAATGCACAATTTTCATATTTCATTGATTCCAAATAAATTATTTTCTTTTTTATCACCAATAATCTCATGAAATAGCTTCAACATTATTATGTTACAGGTACTTTAATATTAAAATATTACAGGAAAATGAAATAATAAACAAATATGCATATTTATTTTTTGGTAGCAGGGTATCATATCATATTAGTAAGTGTTACCTTCCAAAGCAATCACTAAGGGTGGATATATATATATATATATATATATAAAATTTTTTGGAAATAATAACACTCTTAGCTTGTAGATGTCAAACTAATATGTGTATAGCATTCATAACTCTTATCAATTTGGAACCCTTTAAAATATCAAGACAACAGAATGTTTGGGGCCAAGAAAATACTAGTTATATTTTCATTTAGGCATAAAACATGTAAAATTCTGTGTATACGAATTCTCAACAATGCCATGAGTTACAAAATTTCTTCACATAACATGTTATTGTCTGAAAACTGAACCGACCGTTAAATTTCAATTTGAATCACTAATTGTACTTGAGGTCCTAAATCCTAGTATTAAAAATCAAGTTCTATAATGCAATTCACCACGTAATTTCCATGTTTAAGCTTGCCAATAGCATCTATTCTAGCTTAAAACAAATAGATTTTCTCATTGATGTTAGTGGAAGCATATAAATTATTTAAAGAAAACATGATGTCCCATATCAGCAAGCAATAAGTTTGTCATCAACTTACAACAGAAGAAATGGAAAATTCAGAAATACAAATTGCTAAAAGCTTGTCCATCCACTAACTTGATCATGTTATTATTAAGTCTACGACATAATGTGCAAGTTAAAAACAATATTGCAACTTTGCACTCTTTAATCCAACATTACAAGTTACAAAGTGGACCTACATTGATGATCCCACCAAAGACTGGATAACGAAAATCAATTCTCATCTTAAATTTTATAAATAAAAAGGATGTATACCTCGGGAAGCAGATCGGTATCCAAGGAATGGAGATCCAAAAGTCCTGGGCTATACTCATTAGATAAAACCTGTTCGCCCCCATTCTTCCTCCGTGAATCCCCTGGTGGGGTTAATGGCTCAACAAATCGATGCCTCCACTGTGAGTTCTTTGCCCCTGCACACTTCTATACACTCTCAATCTTGATCCCTGACCCCCGCCATTATAGTACCCGAAATCCTAATTTCTCCACACATACAGAAAAACATTAATATAACCTAAAATCGAGGGCCAAACTTTAGCATCAGATTTAGATAAGCTGACCTTCAACAGTACAATAAGCTACATAAACGCACCTAAATCCGAGGAAGAACATTGTTTGATGATTGTATGTGCTGCAAACCTGCTGACTACAGCCACGTCTCGGACTTCGACGAACTCTCCAAAAAATTCTCGGAGTACTCAGATAGCAGCGGAAGCACCGCCGTCCTCGGTGGAGCACCAGAGAAGGAGTCTGGTCATAAGGTTAGAGAAGAACACAAGTCGCCGTTGTTGGAAGTGGCTCGATCCGAGAACTTCTTGCGTGAGATTTGAGAATGAGTTCTCTCAAATTGAAATAAAAACCCTTCTCTCTTCGTTGAAATGGGAGAAAATTTAGATTGGAAAAGTTTTGAGTGAACAAATAAATGAAATTTTAGTGCCAAAATTTTGGAGAAACTTTTTAAAACTTTTTAATTTTAAAAAATTTTAATAGTAAAAATAACTAAAACTACGTCGTTTTGTTCAGTTATTTACTACATTGTAACTTTTATAGTAAAAGTTTGTCTTATTTTGCAAGTATTTACTACGTTAAATTTTTTGTAGTAAATAACTACTTTTTACTACAGTTTAACTGGCGTAGTTAAAAGTTTTGTAGTAAAAACCAATTTTTCTTGTAGTGATTTGAAAATTTCAGGATTTGCCATACAAATATTTTGAAAGTATAGAATTTTTTGTGTTAATTTTTCTTACATAGAATTTTTATTTCCATTTCATAGGGGTGAAATATATATAAAATATCATTTTTTAAAATACCTACTTTAAATAGTTATGCGGTATGTTTGGGGTAAACAGGAAATTTTGGATTCAGAGCTAACAGTAACTTGCCGCACTTATTGGTAACTTCAACCACGTATAGCCTAATAAAATATATCACAAATTCACGATATCAGTGATATATTATCTGTGTTTCGAAATAATTTGCTCGTTCAGATGGGAATATATAAACACCCCGGAATTTGATTTGATGAGAATAACATATACGAATCGTACAACAATTACTGGTAAGAAATGGAGGATTGTTTACGATTGTCAAATGAAATGCTATCTGATTTTCTGATATACCTCCCGATCGGATCCTTGATGCGATTCAAGTGCGTTTCAAAAAATTGGCATACTCTGATAAAAAGTTCTAGTTTTGTCACCAAACATCTCAAACGTGATTGCAAGAATACCCTGTTGGTGAAACGCTATTTGCCTCCACCTGATAGCAACAACGATGATATAACTCAACCAGGCGGAGCGGACGTCTTGTCTTTCCACAACCCTGATTCCCCAGAACTTTTGGTGTCACCGAGCATCAGTGTCCCATTTCTAGATGATGTGTACGTACATTCTGATGTAGAATTTAAAGGAGCTTGCAATGGGCTTGTTTGCATCATATATCGTCAGATCATTGTTTTTTGCAATCCGGCCTTGCGAGAATTCAAACTGATTGAAATAGGGCCTTTCGCGTGCCCAGATCACTATATCAATCTAATATATGGTTCAGGATTTGGATTTGATGCCAATAGTAACAGCTACAAGGTTATGCAAATGTGGCAGGTAAATGAAAGAGCAGCCGATTACTACTACCGTGATGAGTATATGAGGATAGATTTGTACAATTCAAGCATCGATTCCTGGAAATTAATCGATGTTGATGTGCCGCCAATCAGCTACAATCCAGGATTTGATGTTCTCTTCAATGGCAAATGCCACTGGCAAGCAAATGAATATATTGAAGGCCCCCCTGCCATGGCCATTATTCTATCTTTTGATCTTAGCACTGAAGAGTTTCATCAATTTGAATTTCCTGATTGGTTTAATGATGAAAAGAATTCAGGACTAATTGTTGTAGACGAGTGCCTTGCAATAATACGCTACTCGGAATGGATAGAGGAACCATATCTAATGGATATATGGATAATGAAGGAATATGGCGTCAAGGAATCATGGACAGAAGAATATGTAATAGGGCCTTATCTCTATAGATTGTGTTTGTTGTGTTGGGAAAATGAGCGGTTATTTGTGGAAAATATGAATGGCCAATTACAGTCTTGCGGAGTCCATTCAGACGAAATCAAGAGATTTTATTTTTACGGGTACGAAGGCTCTTTCCGAGCGCTCATATACACAGAGAGCATAATTAGTTTGGATCAGGTAATTAAGTCTAGGTGAGCAAGTACAAGTCTAATAAAGCTTAGGGCAACTTTCTTTTTCTAAGAATTCAAATTGTAATTTAATTAGTCAAATATTTATTAAATTAATATTAGTCAAAGTCAATATATTTTTCCTATATATTTTGTATTATCTAGGTGTCCTTCAAGTATCTTATTAGTTAGGAAATTGGAATGTTGCATTTTATGCATGTATCTTGATAGGCATCTTAGCCTATAAATATCTACTCCTATTTGAGAATTGTTGCAAGTAAAAATCAACTAAAAAATTTTCTATCAGAAACGATTGTCTTGAGAATTCTATCTTTTCATTTTCTTTAAAAATCCCCAACAAATGAGGTATCTAGAGCCAACCTCTATCCTAAAAAGAAAAATGACCTCAAATTCAGTCTTAACAATGTTTGTCTATACTCCCAACCAAATATCGATTTTTGAAGGCGAACATTACGATTATTGGAGTAGCCAAATGTAAACTTTATTAATCTCTTTAGATCTTTGAGATGTTGTGGAGACTTCTTTTCTCGAGCCTCCACCCTTAGGAAGTAGAACAAATTGGTCCGAGCAACAACAAAAATCATACAAACAGAATATTCTAGAGATGTAAGCGCCTTAAGATATCTACAACAAGGAGTAAGTAAAACAATATGTCCAAGAATCTTTGGAGCAAAAAGAACCAAAGAAGCTTGGTATATTCTAAAACAAGGCTTTCAAGGAAGTCATCTCTTTGAAACTCTGATCTCTTTGGAGAGATTTCGATAATATGGCTATGAAAGAAGGTGACCACATGCAAGAATTCTTCACAAAGCTTCTGAGGTCATCAACCAAATTCGAAGTCTTGGCGATGTTATTGAAGAGAGAAAAATTGTCCAAAAGGTTCTTAGAAGCCTTCCAACAAAATTTGATCACGTTGTTGTTGCAATAGAAGAATCGAAAAATCTTTGCACCTACACCTTTCATGAACTTATGAGTTCTCTCCAAGTTCATGAGGGAAGATTGAATAGATCTTCAAATCAACCGTTGGAGGAAGCTTTTCAATCCAAACTTTATGTTTCAAACAAGAAAAGCTCTAAATGGCAAAAAGGTGGAAAAGACAGCTTCTTCAATAGAAATGGAAAAGGGCAAGACAAGGATTTTAGAGATGGAAGGCCACACTTTGGAGATCACTCATACAACCGATGTCCAAAGAAAAACAAAGAAGACGAGGGCGAAGCCAACTTCTCCAAAAATGAAGGTGACCCACTATTTTCTTGCATGAGTAAAGAACAAGAATATGAAAATAGGTGGTATGTTGATAGTGGGTGCAACAATTATATGGCCGGAGATCCAAAGTTGTTCGTAGAGTTGGACACCAACCATATTTCTCATGTAAAATTTGGAGATGGGAAAATTCAAGATGCAAAAGGAAAAGGTGTCATTGCGTGCAAATAAAGGGAGGTAATCAAAAGTTCATTACTGATGTTCTTTTTGATCCAAATCTCACTCAAAACCTATTGAGTGTTGGACAACTTTTATAAAAAGGATATTCGGTAACTTTTGGTGATAAAAAATGCATGATTTTGGACAAGAAAAATAATGCTGCAGTTTTTACAATCCAAATGGAACAAAATAAAGTTTTTATTTTTGTTATGCCTTCAAATGAAAAAGTGGCTTTTAATAGTGAAACCATTGATAAGTTTCACTTATGGCATTTTAGATTTGGACACTGAACAACAAGGATTGCAGCTAAAATAAAAATATGGTGGTCGGTCTTTCGTTGATTGAATGAAAAGACAAAGTTTGTGAAGGATGCATCTATGACAAGATGCATAAACTACCATTCCCCAAAACTTCTTGGAGAGCCAATACTCCTCTTGAATTGGTGTATGCCGATATTTGTGATTCTACAAGAACTCCATCACTCAGCAACAAAAGATTTGATGATTCTACTATCATGATGTGGTTGTATTTTTTGCATGAAAAATCATAAACATTTTTTATTTTTCTTCAATTAAAAGCACTTGTAGAAAAAAAAATGGATGTAAAATCAAGACATTAAGGACTGATCGAGGAGGAGAATTCTTGTTCACCCATTCATGGAGTATTGCAAAGAAACTGCCATCCAAAGACAACTCACAGTACAACGAAGTCCACAACAAAATAGAGTTGCCAAGAGGAAAAATAGAATAATTGTTGAAATGACAAGGAGTATGCTAAAGGGCAAAGAATTGTAAAAGAAATTTTGGGCAGAAGTTGTTCATACGACCATCTACATCCTCAATCGTTCACCAACCAAGACGGTTCTCAATATAATTCATTTTGAAGCATGGTATGAAAGAAAACCGATTGTTGATCATTTCAAAATTTTTGGATGTATTGCATATTCACATGTTGCAGATCCAAACAAAGAAAGATATGATGCAAAAGGACAAAAACTCATCTGTGTCGGATATAGCGATGAGTCAAAGGGTTATAGACTTTATAATCCTAAGACGAACAAATTGATCATTTCAAGAGATGTGTTTTTTTATGAACAAGGAGTTTGGAGCCGGGAGGAAAGTTAATCTCAAATGAATTTTTGGAGTTGCCATGTAACACCCGAACGTATGATGTCATGTAACACCCCAACGAGAGACATCACATCCCCCGCACTAAGACCCGACACGTGTACGAAATAGGAATTCCGCACACATATCAAGTCAAAGCGAACGGGTGACAAACAAAAATCTCACCAACCTAAACTAGGCGGAACGTAGACCCTGGATGAAAATTTTAAACATGCTCAGAGTGCACAACAAAATTTTAATAAACAAACACATGCATCAGGATCAGCACACAAACATATCCACAAGCAATGGACACGGGCCGACATAATTTTAACCATGCGAGTCACATGCAAACTTGAGCTCACAGGCCTCTTTGATAACACAAGCAAACCTGACAAGGGCAATTTAAATCTTACGCGGCACACAGACCACATCTAACTGCATACTTATACACATGTGCCATTAAAACATACTAATTTATACAAATTCCAAATGCGAATGCGAATTCTTAAATTAAAATACAGACTCAACTCAAAACGAACTCTAAAGACTGACTCAAACCGCCTAGCACGAACTCCGAAGCCTAACTTGCAGAATAAAAAAGAAAAGGGGGAGGGGTTAGTCCAAGGACTGAGC
>JBBMKE010000011.1:18510269-18527460 GCA_037834125.1 Lippia alba | reverse complement strand
TCAATCAGAGAAGACGAGCAGGTGGCTTAGTGGGAAGCATCTGCACCTATGGACCGGTAGGTCACGGGTTCGAGTCTTATCAAGGGGGTAATTGGGAACCAGTATTGATCCTCTTTTAAAAAAAAAAAAAACAGTCAATCAGATTCTATTATCGATTCTTTGTTAGTATTCACACTTCTTTTGATCAACAAACAGATAATTTTCTGAAACTGAGCATTAGCTGGACAATTCACATTGCGTAAACAGATTTATTAGCATGAAAAAGGAACCCCCCAGAACAACATTGAATTCCTGCTGCGAAAAAATCCACAACACAACACTCCAGACCAAAGGAAAAAATCCACAACACTACCGAAAAGAGGGAAATAAATAAATAAGAGCACTGCAAAACGCAAATAAACATCAACGAGAGGTAGAGTTGCAATAAAGACTGAATTTTCTTAGCAATCCAGAAAGAACACACAAACCAATTTCAAATTTCAGCGACGACGACAAATAAAAACGAAAACCTTAAAGGAAGATTGAAATGGAACAGGCAAGGCAACGTACCTCTTGAGCTCTGCAAAGTTATTTCAGCCAAAATGTGGGGTTTTAGTGCTCAAGTCAAAAACCTGATTTCTTTTCTTTTTCTTTTCTTTCCTTTAATTTTTATAAGTTTGGGATGTGTGTATTCAGGCACTCAGCTATCTGGGGCAGGCTGGGCCTTTTATTTCTGTCGCTAAAGGGCTCGGCCCACTTTATAAATTAATATAGTTTGTCGTATTCTTTTGGATTTGGATTTCATTCAACGTTTTGGCAGATAGCCCAGATATGCATCACTTCCCAAAATAATGTAGAATCGTAGATTTATTAATCTTTTTGTCTATCAGAGTTTTCATCTAATTGAGTGGGAGATAATCTCCCAAATTATTAAAGATACTTTTCATGGGGACTTGTTCTAATGTCCACAAGGTTCAAACCCAAAACTTTAATTAAGTGAATAAGTATTTATCCTCTTGAATCAACCGACCGTTAGTATGATTAAATTTAATTGCAATTCAAATAATTGAAATATCAAGGGGAAAAAGAAAAAACTTTGCCAAATAATGTTTAACTTCCTTTAATTGATTTTTTTCCAACTCAATGTTCAATTCAGAACTCGAAGAATTTAATCTCTTTAGCCGGATCAACCGAAACTTTAATCAAAATAATATTTGATATATATTAAATAATAACTATCAAGAAGAAAATATGAAGTTAATGTTTCTTACATTCATGGGAGTTTCTTATAGAAGATCAAACAGAAGCAACCAAATTATCTCCACAACAGTACGTACAACACAATGAGGGGGTATTGTCACATAGCACCTGTCCAGGTTCAATGCATTATCTCACGAATTTCCATTGGCCTAAACAAATTTCGATTGCCCCGTGTTCAGTTTATTTTTTTCCAATTTTTGTGTTCATACAGCAAAGGAAAGATGTCTATTGGCAATTATTTCTTTGCTCAAATGTATTGCCACAATGCGTCCAGGTTCAATGCACAAATAGTCCCAAGAATTTCCAAATCGTTACACACCACCACCCGTGTATATGGTTCTCATTTTCACTCTGTCGTCACTTCATATAAAGAGCAGTAGTTCTCAATCATTGCAATCAGCACAAAAAATTAATCAGCCATGGGAGAAGTTGATTCTGCTTTCATCCAAGCCTTAGAACACAGGCCTAAATCTGACACCGTCGAGGCCGAAGGCATCCCCTTGATCGATCTCTCGCTGTTGAATTCCCTGGATTCCGATCCTGATGCCCTGGCAAGTCTAGTAGCCGAAATCGGCGATGCATGCAAAAACTGGGGATTTTTCCAGGTCAGAGTACTATATAAACACATAATAGTTAAAAGAATTCAATTTTTTTTTTTTTTTGTATTTTGAGTAATTTATTTTAGAGAATTCAATAGTTTCTGGTTTTGATGCTACAGGTGATCAATCATGGTGTGCCGTTGGAAGCTCGGCAAAAGATTGATTCGGTTTCGAGGAAGTTTTTCGCGTTGCCTAAAGAGGAGAGGAAGAAAGTTGCCAGGGATGAGGTGAACCCGACTGGCTATTACGACACCGAGCATACGAAGAATGTTCGGGATTGGAAAGAAGTTTTTGATTTTGTGGTGCAGGAGCCGACGTTTATCCCTGCATCGCATGAGCCTGATGATCAGGAGGTCAAAGAAATGATCAATCAATGGCCTCAAAATCCTCCAGAATTCAGGTTATTACAGGATTAAATTGAATTCCTAGCTAAACTTGTTTAACATTGATATTTGCTACTAATAATCCAGATTCTCCCGTTGATCATAGCCGTTAAGTTCAAAACTTCAAAAACAGCATGATAATCTTAAATCTTACCTAAGTTTTTAATTAAATTGTTACGTTTTGCAGGGACGTGTGTAAAGAGTATGCAGCAGAGCTGGACAAATTGGCGTACAAGTTGCTGGAACTCATAGCCCTGAGCTTAGGGTTGGAGAGAGATCGATTCCACGGTCATTTCAAGGATCAAACGACTTTCATCCGACTGAATCACTATCCGCCGTGCCCGATTCCTGATCTAGCTCTAGGCGTAGGCCGGCACAAGGATGCTGGAGCACTGACGATTCTTGCTCAGGATGATGTTGGTGGACTCCAGGTGAAGAGGAAAACTGATGGAGAGTGGATTCTTGTCAAACCTACTCCTGATGCATTCATCATCAACGTCGGTGATGTTATCCAGGTATTAGGACGGCATTACTATGAATTCGTGCTTCCAAAAAAAAAACAGTAATCTCCATTACACAAATTCAAACATTTATGTGAATTTTTTGGACAGGTTTGGAGCAATGATAAGTATGAAAGTGTAGAACACAGAGTGAAGGTGAACTCGGAGAAGGAAAGATTTTCGGTTCCATTCTTCTTCAATCCTGCACATTATACTATGGTGGAGCCTGTGGAGGAGCTGGTGAATAAGCAGAACCCATCCAAATACAAAGCTTATAATTGGGGAAAGTTTTTCTCGCGTCGAAAGGAGAGTAACTACAAGAAGCTTGATGTGGAAAACATTCAAATATACCATTTCAAGAACCAGTGAAGTTCCCCTTTGGGGGCCTTTGGCTGTTGCCATTGTTTAGTGTTTATGCTTAGGCCTTAAGAGAGTGATCGAGAGTTGGCTTTAGTAAGTATGTATTGTGAATATATGATGAATTTGGAAATAAAGAGAGGCTTGGTATGACATATTTATTTGCTTATGTTAAATATTTTGGTGTAAGAAGGTTATAAGACTTGGCAGGACCCTAGCTAAACTGGCTCAAGTAACTTTCTCCTCTCCACAGCGATTCTAAAATCCCTAGACGAAACTGAAATGGGGCTGCGTAGGTTCCCTGCTTCAGGAAATGGATCAAGTTCAAATCAAAAAATTTGAGGGCATATTCGTAATTGTAGGATTATCATTCATTAACCCATGTTTTAAAGTAAACTCTGGTGGCGAAAATGGGAAAATAATTAACCGAAGTAAACATAAGTTATTGGGGGTTAGTTTAGCTACACTAACCCCTGAAAACATTACCTCCCAAAACATGTCATGAAAAGTAAACGAGGCCTTAGGGTAAATATCATGCCAAATTGTTATTATTGTTATATTTATTTGAATAAAAATAAAAATTAACATGAATTATATTGGTTAAATAACATAAAAGAACTCTACAAACTAGAGATCTGGATCATTAATGTAGGAGTTGGTGTATTATTTTAAAACATTAATGTGATTAATTGAATAAAATAGATTGAATTACACCAAGAAACCCTAGCAAAAGAATTGGTTCTGGCATCCTCCATTTAGAGAACATTATAAATGCACCAGGAAAAGTCGCAATTGAGTGGAAATGATCCATTAAGGATCATCACTTTCTAATATCAGTGATTATTAGAAAGTGTTTGGTCTGGGTATTAATCCTTATACGTACTAGAGAAAAAGTTTATTTTCAATGTGTTAGCAAAAATTAGGTGATATTAGCCCGACCAACTTAATATGCGACCCGCGGAAGCCTATTACTGTTTACGAATTACTTCATGAAATTCATCGATTTTGGCCGATATTAACTTGCATTGATTTTGAATGCAAGTTGCTAGTGCATTGTACACTTTTTCCTTTTTCATTATTTACCCCGCATCAAAACTTTTCAAGTACTCTTCAGTGTTAACCTGTGCTAGGTTAGTGTTTCTGGGTCAAATCTTGCATCTACAAGTCGAGTAAGGTGGAACTGACGAGTATGTAGCTCTTGCGGGTTTTTTTTAAATGAAATTCACCTTTTTTTTTGGGACAAATTTGCTTCATGGTTGTAGTGGTTATGGCATGATTTGCAGGAGCGGACCGTGGGTTCATCTGTAAGAGGGAAGCGTTAATAGGAGCAAGTAATTCGTTGATATCTTTGAATAATTTCATGTAATTAGCAAGGTGTGCGAGCTAATTGTGTGCCGCTTTTCCGCTCTTGGTTTGTTGATAGTGTCGAGTTATTGTCTGGGCTTCCCATTTGACCAGGGTTATCTGATTCGGATTTGTGTGAGGAAAATTCCAAAAAGGGTGATTGTGTTGATTTATGAAATATCTGTTGTACACTATTTTTCATTTGTTTCTTCATTCAAACATCTCCACTTTGGCTACTCGCCTTTCGCCCGTCATTAAGTCCCTTGCAACTTTTGTTTTTGAGTATTGATTGCTTGAATTAGATTCGCGTATTTGTTTGACTAACTTGTAATGGATCCATACACCAACGTAAGGTTTTTGGCTAAGGTAGAGTTTGTAGTGAAACGTATTGCTCTGCCCATGGCCTTGCTCTATTTGTTGTATATTTGGTACAATCAAACGTTGAAAGTGAGAGACGCTCGCGTAAGCGTCAATACTCTATCATTGCAAATCAACCAGACCAACTGAAATATTTGTGCCGTTTTACACAAGTTAGTGACCAAAATTGTATAGATAGCCTTCAGATGGACAATAATGCTTTTTGTCGGCTGCAGTATCTGTTAAAATATTTTGGTAGGCTAACACATGATATATTTGTAACCATTCCGTGTAAGGTGGCAATCTTTTTGAACTTCTTAGCTCATCATCACAAGAACCGAATAGTGAAGGGCAATTTCTATTGTTTGGGTTACACTGTAAGTCGTTATTTTAGGCAGACATTTAAGGCATTGCTCCGTGTAAGCAATGTATTGTTGATAGAGCCAGTTGGCATCCCAGAGGATTGCACTATGAAACCATGGAAACATTTCAAGGTGAGTCTCATTTACTTGTTGGCATGGTTGTCGTAGTTTATTATTGCTGATTGCACATATTTTGCCTATTGGAACACAATTGTAAATGTTTGTATTGTTAATTGTCTTGTTTGTGTGCTTAAATATTTATTAATCTTTGTTGGTAGGGGTGCCTCGGTACGTTGGATGGTACATATATCGATGTAAATGTCTGACAAAAGGATCAACCTAAATATCGGACAAGAAAAAGATCTGTATTGGTCAATATTCTTGGAGTGTGTAAACTCATACGAACTTCATTTATGTGCTTGCGGAATGGGAAGGTTCAGTGGCTGACAGTCGGATATTACGGGATGCGACACACCCCCCTCCCCCAAAAGGCTGAAGTGCCGGCCAGAACATTCCAGTTTGTCTTCAACTGATTTATTTTACAAATCTGATATCATATTAGTTTTGTACAGGTTATTACTATCTTTTCGATTGCGGGTACACCAACGTGGATGGTTTCATCATACCGTATCCGGGGACTTGTTATCATTTGAAGGAATGGGTGTCGACACAGTTGCTTCATAAAGTCCAAAGGAACTTTTCAATTTACGCCATAGAAAAAACATTTGGTTTGTTGAAAGGTAGATGGGATATTAGAATAGAATGCAACCACAGGGTCGATATAGTTTATCGGCGTCTCGCCTGATAAAAGTGCCGTTTGAGAGGAGCAGAAAATGAAATTCAATTCATCATAATACGGAAATCCAATTGACCGAAAACGTCGATCCATTGCATTTTCTTGTAATATGTGGCAAGAAAATTGTAAGCACCCTTGTCAATGTATACACATTAAAAAACAACGTCAATGAAATGTTTGATTACACGACGACCAATACCTGATCTCCAAACTGACGGTAATATGCGTCGGACACCCGGACAATATTGGTGACTCCTTTGTACGTAACCCTACGTGGTAAGTAAACAATCTAAATTCTCTATAGACTTCTCTAAGGCATATAATGTGATGATGGACATCGGTACTCGTAATGCCGATGTACAAACATCGTTGCAGACCTACGACTATAACTTCAAAACCAGTCATCATCACTTGAGTCTCTCCGACAAAATTTTGCCCGGCAAACTCATACAACTTGAGGATGAGGAGATGTTCAGTACATGAGCAATTTGGCTCGATGTCCTGCAGCCAAAAGGAAACCCATTCACTCTTTTTGTTACGAGACAAAGATATTGGCTAGATGGAGTGATAGATATGCATGGAGGGAATAAGAAGGGTAAGATGGTAGCGAATATGTTGCTTCCTAACTTATAAAGAGTTCAAAGAGAGACTCAATTATTGCATCCAACTGCGCTTGCCCACCTAAGCATTCACCCTCCTCGTTTAAGGCTTTTCTTTTATTGTTGGAAAAACGGAATCAGAAAAGTAGCGGAATTTAAAAAATTTTCCAACGAAGCAAGATCGGACTCGTAATTCTTATTCCCAACTTCATAAGGATGAAGAACTTATTGTTAGTCGGTTCTTTCTTGAAACGTTCTAATCGCCCAAGAACGCCCTTCATGCGGCCTGTCCCCAAACCTAGCTCCTTTGAATCTTTCAAGACTCTACGAAACAACCTTCTAGAGAATAGTCCACTAACTGCGACCACGATCCCAATAGGGAGGATACTAATTCTGTATTTGGTGTTTAGGATTTTGGGCTAGTGTATAATACTTTGGAGAAGGAGAATTTTTGTATCAATCTTCAAGGAGCTTGAGCCCCTTAAATTTATAGGGCTAGGCTTCGAACTCTATCTCCTATTGGAGATAAGATTTGATAACCCACTAGCTTTTAGATTCTTACTTGGAAAGAAAGCTTTCCAACTTTAACTAAAACTCTTAAGTCTTGACCAACTTGGTGAGCAAGAAATATCTAACTCTCTTAGATACTTATTTTTACTTTATTTATTTAACAATAAATAACTTGAAGACTAATAACTAATTAATTCATAATTAATTATTTATTAGACTTTATTTCTCTAAATTAGGAATTTAATAATAATTCAAAATTAAATCAAAATCTATTAAATAATTAACACATTAATTATTTAATACATATACACATACACGCACGACACGTGTCACTCGTTTCACACGTGTAACTGTGAACCCCACTTATTTTGATCAACTCATTTAATAGATTTCACGTCTTAGCCCATGTGAGCGGGTTGTTGTGTGTGACCCTCAAGGTTCTTAATTCAATTAGCAGTACCCTAATTAATTAATTCACTAATTAATTAATCAGTCCATAGATTAAACGACCATAGTCTAGCAACACGTATTTAATCCCTAACTGAATAAGATGTCTAGATTCCACAGAACCTTTAAGTCATTGATTAATGTGAGATACAATCCTCCTGCATCCCATCTCTCAACCAAGATCTTGGGCAAGAGAATAATTAGAACCCTAATAATCTCAGTCTTAAAGCTAAGTGCATTTCATGTCCATTTGATCTCAATCCTAAAAACTCGTTTTTTGATGTCTTGATCTACTACCTTTGCCAATGACTCAAATATGGCATATGAATGACTTATACAATAATACATCAACTTGCTGATGCAAGTGTAGGTCCTTTATCGATTCTCATATACTTTCGTGTGCCACTTGTGCAACCCCAACATAAGCCCTGAATCAGTTGTCTAAGGCGACCCCTTTAAAGCTTGCACCTAAGACTATAGAGTTACCTCAAAAAGTATCAATGAAACCTCAAGTCCAAGGATCAATTAATCACATCAATGACTCGTAAGATATTTTCTAATATGGAAGTTTCCATTTTCTAAAATAGAAACTTCCTTTCCATTTAGGAATCTTCTCACTCGGGACACCTCAGTGTACCTACTTTGAATAAGTAAGCACCCCCATGTATCACGCACTTATCAACTATACATTTTGCACCCCATGAAACAAGGTGGTCCTTCTTAAGGGCGCGACTACACGAGCAAGCCTCAAACGAGCCGAGTTGATACTCCCACTGTATATAGGACTCATTGGCTTGGAGTGATTTCAAATCATGATTTATGTGATATAGGGCTCGTCTCATGAACCATCTTGCCTAAATGGTTGAGTACTATAAGTCATCTAGATTAGGGGAGTTCTTATACATGTGCAGTTAAAGTACACATACAATCAAACGCGAGCATATAAAAAAGTACTATTACCTTTTATTCGTTATTTTATTCAAAGATTGTCAGTGATTTACATAAGGAAAGGTACAAAGCGGATATACATTCGGCTTTTAAGGGCACTATTCCTAACATTTATGATCAGTGTAAAGCAAAACTAGGGGCATGCATGCAAAGTTAAAGAAGGACCCTAAAACACCGCACCAATAGCTTTTGAACCTTGTATTGTAATGAGCAGGTGGTAGATATATTGAATGTCAAAAAAGTTAAACTCCTTTTCATTAAACAAATTTTATATAATTGCTTGGAAAAAAAATAAAAGGATTACCTTTTAAGTATTGCTCATTGTAAGCCTAGATACGACAGTCCGCCGTGAAAGATTGTTAACAACACATCCCATTGTGGATCGTCCCGTAGATAATAAATGAAACGAAAGTGCGGACCTTGTGAACTTCAATAGTTAATTTTTTTGGTAGGTAGCATATACACAATACGGTTTTGCCGTTGCTAACGTATTTATATATGAAAGACCTGTGTGTGGATTCACTCCCAAGTGCCAACGGGAACAACTAGAGCTCCAATATCTAACCGATGCCGAACACCAACTATAGATAGCATGAATAAGAAAGTGTCGAACTGAATCCGCAATTCTTTTAGACAGTATCCATAGAAATTGGTGGTCAGATTTGTTCGAAAATGACGATTCATGATGGTCTTAATTTCACGTAGAACCCTATTATCTGGACTATTATACATGTTTCTCCGTGTAGGGATGTACGATAACAGATCAATGAAGGTATTATCTTACATTCCAGTCCAATGGTTATTGTAAAATTGTAATTCTTACTCGTATTTACTTACAAGCTCCATCAACGAAAATGAACTCATGTCAATTGTATTTCTCTTGTAACCAACTGAGATAATGTAAATATGTTGGCCCCTTAACCTGTTTGCACCCACTGCATGTGTTGCCTTATCGCTTTGCAAGTAGTATGTATACCTAATAATACCTTGTTAAATTGAATCAATACAAACTTCATGCATAAAGTTGTCCTCATTCATGTGAACACAATTTCAATGTAAAATGGATGGGTGTTCTGATTCTTTGACAATAGTGTCAACTCATTATGGGAATCTTGGCATGCGAACTCTGAATCAAGTCTGCTTTAATATTTCAGATTGCATACAGTAGCCACACATATGAGAGCAGAATAACTATTTACAACATAATACAAGCTAGCCATTTTAATTTATTCTCAATCAACAAGTGCAACATTTTCATTTGTCCATCACGAAATTAACGAGCAACATTCAACTGTCGAGAGTCATTACAAACTCAAACACTAAAGTTAGGAAACTAAACACTCAGTAGAGAAGGTCTTTATTATAAACAAATGCAACAATCAACTTAAACAACAATGTTTTCTAATGGAGGGTTGGGCCGAAGATGCATACTAACGAATTCCATGTCGGCTCATCATGATAATAGTACCAGACGCAAGCCAAATTACCCTGTACAAGACAAACACATATGCTTAGTTTCAAACAAAAGAAATTACCACCTAGCTACACCTTGTAAAAAAAAATTAAAAAACAGGTATGAAGCATACTTCACGATGGATTACATCTCAGGGAAAATGAGGGACGTTAATCACGCCAGCAACCTCAGCATGGCTCACTCTAGACAATGACAAGAGATATTCAAATGTATTATACCGCAAAATTAGCTATTACCCGATTCATATATTTTGAATCCTGCTTGCTAGCATACACAAAGATTTTGGCCGAGTCGATCGTTGCCCTATAACACTTCTTTAGCTATGACCATGCAACGAAGCGTTTATGTAGAAATTCAAAATGGGTGAAGCAGTAATAGTAATCCAACCGGATTTTGCACTTAGTGTTGACTTGTTACATAATTTAATTATGCTACAATTTAATTATGTGACAACCATTATGACATGTTACATTTTACATTGCAATTACAATTTGTTCATGCTTAGGTAATTTAATATGATACATGATTTAATTGTGATACATGTTACATGAATTATTATTATAGCTTATAAATTGTTACATGTTTTACTAATTATAATCCTAACCAACTGATATATGTTATATGATACATACAATATACGTATATGTATTTGACAAATCTACGTAAATATACGGTGAATACTTTTGTATAAATACCAAGTGTATTTTAGTATAAATACTTAAGTATTTTTATATAAATGCCGTATATGTTTTTGTACAAATACCGTATTAATACTATATATATATTCTTGTACAAATACCATATAAATATCGTATATATTTTATATAAATACCATATGTATTTTGTATAAATATCGCATAAATACCATATGATTTTATACAAATACAATATAAATACCGTATGTATTTTTGTACAAATACCGTATACATGAATAGTAACTTTGACATTGACTTTATACCAAGTAAATCGTTTTAACGAGTTGGATTCAATAGTAAAATCCTTTTTTTGCAAATTCTAAGGATCGGGGATCAAATTAAGCTTTTCAAACAAAAATCTTACTCAGTTGAAGTTGTTTCAGAATTCTAAGTTTAGTATTTGACTCCGCTTTATAATCTTTCGTGTAAGATTAACCTGAATTCTTTTTCTAATAAAGGTGATCCTTCTCGAATAATGCTCTCTGTCAATCTTGTATTTCTTCATTTGAACACAATCATTCAATCGTGCATCATTGATCTATTTCGAGACTTAGTTTCCTTAAGCTCACAGTAGTGTATCACTTACAGGAGTTAAGACTGAGACCTGGGATCCCCAGGGCACTGCTTCATCCCCTAACTTCTGCCAACTATCTACTTACCTAAATAAATATGTGAGGTTTAAACTATTACAGCTGGAACCATGAATATACATACGTATACAAATGATTTCCAAATTAATTCATTCAGATTCAAAGATACTTATCTTTCAAGTTAAATACTTTCCCTTTTGGACAATGCTTCTATTCTAAAGTAATAGTTTCTGTTATACTGTTCTGTTAACAGTTATATTGTTTTTATTAAAGATCTAATTTCTGAACTCTGTGTGCTCTATGAACTTCTGATATTCTGAAAATGAAAGCTTCTGGAATCCTATTCTGTTGGGCCCTGACAGTTCAGTTGATTAGTATACTGGGAGGCATGCGCCAATGGCTACTAAGATACTGACCGTCTCCTGATGATCATGATGGTGGCTATAATCGGAGGTTGGTTATACTACATCATGGTCAGAAGAGGTGTGTAATTCCTTACATTTCTGTTTACGGCACCGCGGGGTAGCTCCCTGGGCGCGACAACCAGAGGACGAAAGATGTTGCATGTGATCATGGGTATCGGGATCATAATCGGTCTTGATACCAACCTATTAAATATTTTGGGAGTAAAGGTTGGAGAACGCCAACTTGCGGGCAAATTCAGTTTTGAAAAACTGTTTCATACTTTTGAAAATATACCTTTACCTTATCCCTTTTGTAAACGTACGTATGAACCAATACCCCTAATGTGTGTACCTGTGTGTGACTGTTTAAAAATCCTGATTAAAGAAAAAGATACAAAACTTTATTTCGAAAATAAGTTTTGAATTTAATTCATTCAAAATCCCTAAAGTTTTTCCAAGTACTTAATGTATCTTCAAGTTATACCTCACTTAGTCCATTTGACTAATTCCTCTATCATTTTCTAAACTCATGTTTCAGGTTTGTAGTTAGGTGATTTCTAGAGGTATCTTGAATATTTAGGAATTCTTTTGTTAAGTCGAGACTATTAGTTACTCTATTGTTGTCTTGCATTCTTGGTTACAGCTACCAATATGTTTATATATTCTGTTCTAGAAGCATGTTCAGGTTATATCCTGAAACGTTACTGAATTTTGTTGAACTTAATGTATCCCCACTTGTTCAGTTAAATTATTGATTGTATGATATTATATGCATAACTTTCTCTCTACTTGAGATCATGATATCTGTTGTTGCATACATGTTTTTAAAAGTTTTAAATTACTATGAATTTCGCTGCTTTGTCAACACCTTAAAGCTCTATTTATTGTTAAGTTTGTCCATTTGCCGAAGTATCTCTCGAGTGTTAGGGTTTCTTAGTTACTTGGGATATACATCGGTGCGGGGTTAGGGCGTTGGGGTGCTACAACTAAGTTGGTATCAGAGCACGAGGTTGAGTAAGAAGAGACTTAACTTGGATGCCTAAATCTTGGAAGAATGTTTTGAGTTTACTTGTTCTATATCTTAGTATTCATATCTGTGCTTTCTCTATATTTATGGATAGTCTGAGTCAACGTGCTTTCTCTATAGTTATGGACAGTCTGAGCCAGCGAGAGAGAATTAGATCTATTTTGAGGAGTTTGAGTCTCCTCGTGCAGTAGCAGTAGTTTACCGTGGTAGGGCCCGTTATTATATCTGACGACGAGCATAAGAGAGAGGACATCCATGGTATTCATACCCCAACAGGGTCGTTCATCAGCTGGAGACCGAGCGGGACTAGTATCTATAGGACAACCTGAGATTGCGAGAGGTCCGCTTGGAGTATATTCGCTACCACGATTTGGCGGTGCAGCATCAGACTGACCGAGATATCGCTAGGCAGCACGCCAGGGAGATGGAGGCTGGATTGAAGGAGGAGCAGCAGGCTAGAGCCCAACAAGGACAACGTATTGCTGAGTTGGAGGGTTGATTTTGCTTATATGACGGAAGATAGAGACTAGTCTATGGAGATGCATCAGCGTTACCAGAGCAGGATTAGGGCTAGGCTCTGTGAGACCTTCGATCTTACAGACGAGCAGGCAGCTTTAGAGTCAGTGGGTCCAGTATTCGGTGCACTAGCCGCTCAGGATGATCCTATAGATGCCCATGCTGGAGGAGATGAGGAGATTGAGGGATCTACTGAGGAGATGATCCCAGTTAGAGCTGAACAGGGGGTGTTGTAGCAGTTTCTGATAACAGTGAGCAGACCACGAGCAACCAACCGGTGCAGGAATTAGTCCAGACTGTTTGGACTTTGTACATGATGCAGGTATTGCCAATATATATATATATATATATAGCAGATGATGCAGTGTACAACTGACCGGTAGGGCTGACTTATGGTTGAGTGGATGCATTATACCCAGCAGGAACCCCACTTTTTGGGAAAGCAGGACCCTAACGGTCCTACTGGTATCTTTTTGGGAAAGTAGGACCCTCAACCATAAGTCAGCCCTACCGATCAGTTGTATACTACATCAACTGTTATATATATATACTGTCAATACCTGCATCTATGTATAAAGTCCAAACAGTCTGGACTAAGTCCTGCACCTGCTGGCTGCTCTCGATCTGCTTACTGTCATTAGAAACTGCTACAATACCCTTTGTCCGGCTCTAACTGGGCTCATCTCCTTAGTAGATCCCTCAGTCTCCTCCTCTCATCCAGCATGGACGTCCATAGAGTCATCTTGAGCAGCTGGTGCACCGAATACTGGACCCACTGACTCCAGAGCCGCCTGCTCGTCGATAAGATAGAAGGCCTCACAGAGCCTAGCCCTAGTCCTGCTCTGGTAACGCTGATGCATCTCCATAGCCCAGTCTTTATCTCCCGTCATATTATCCAAATCAGCTTCCAACTCAGCAATACGTCGTCCTTGCTGGGCCCTAGCTTGCTGCTCCTCCGTTAGTCGAGCCTCCATCTCCCTGGCGTGTTGCCTAGCAATATCTCGGTCAGTCTGATGCTACACCGATATATCGTGGTAGCGAATAGACTCCAAGTGGACCTCTCGCAATCTCAGGTTGTCCTGTAGATACTCGTCTCACTCGGTCTCCAGCTGATGAACGACCCTATTGGGGTATGAATACCACGGATGTCCTCTCTCTTGTGCTCGTCGCCAGGTATAATAATGAGCCCTACCACGGCGAACTACTGCTACTGTATAAGGAGACTCAAACTCCTCAAAATAGATCTCATCCTGCTCTCGCTAGCTCAGACTGTCCATAACTATAGAGAAATCATGCTGACTCAGACTGTCCATAACTATAGAGAAAACATAGATATGAATACTAAGATATGGAACAAGTAAACTCAAAACATTCTTCTAAGATTAAGGCATCCAAGTTAAGTCTCTTCTTACTCAACCTCGTGCTCTGATACCACCTTAGTTGTAGCGCCCCAACGCCCTTACCCCGCACCGATGTATATCCCAAGTAACAATTAAGGTGTTGACAAAGCAGCGAAATTCATAGTAATTTAAAACTTTTAAAAACATATATGCAACAACAGACATCATGATCTCAAGTAAAGAAAAAGTTATGCATATAATATCATATAATCAATAACTTAACTGAACAAGTGCGGATACATTAAGTTCAACATAATTCAGTAACATTTCAGGTATATAACCTGAACATGCTTCTAGGACAGAACATATAAACATATTGGTAGCTTCAGCCAAGAATGCAAGACAACAATAGGGTAATTAATAGTCTTGACTTAAAAAAAGACTTCCTAAAGCTTCAAGATACCTCTAGAAAGCACCTGACTGCAAACCTGAAACTATGAGGTTAGAAAATGGTAGAGGAATTAGTCAAAGGGACTAAGTGAGGTATAACTTGAAGATACATTAAGTACTTGGAAAAACTTTAGGGATTTTGAATGGATTTAATTCAAAACTTATTTTCAAAATAAAGTTTTGCATCTTTTTCTTTAATCAGGATTTTCAAACAGTCACACACAGGCACACACATCAGGGGTATTGGTTCATACGTACGTTTACAAAAGGAATAAGGTAAAGGTATATTTTTGAAAGTATGCAACAATTTTTCAAAACTGAATTTGCCCGCAAGTTAGGCGTTCTCCAACCTTCACTCTCAAAATATTTAATAGGGTTGGTATTGAGACCGATTAGGATCCCGATACCCATGATCACATGCACCATCCTTCGTCCTCCGGTTGTCGCGCCCAGGGAGCTACCCCACGGTGACGTAAACAGAAATGGAAGGAATTACACACCTCTTCCGACCATGATGTGGTATAACCAACCTCCGATTATAGCCACCATCATGATCAACGGGAGACGGTCAGTATCTTAGTAGACATTGGCGCATGCCTCCCAGTCTACTAATCAACCGAACCGTCAGGGCCCAACAGAATAGGATTTCAGAAGCTTGCATTTTCAGAATATCAGAAGTACATAGAGCACACAGAGTTCAGAAATTGGATCTTTAATAAAAATAGTATAACTGTGAACAGAACAGTATATCAGAAACTATTACTTTAGAATAGAAGCATTGTCCAAAAGGGAAAGTATTTAACTTGAAAGATAAGTGTCTTTTAATCTGAATGAATTGATTTGGAAATCATTTGTATACGTATGTATATTCATGGTTCCAGTTCAAATAGTTTAAACCTCACCTATTTATTTTGGTAAGTAGATAGTTGGCAGAAGGTAGGGGATGAAGCAGTGCCCTGGGGATCCCAAGTCTCGGTCTTAACTCCTGTAAGTGATACACTACTGTAAGCTTAAGGAAACTAAGTCTCGAAATAGATCAATGATGCATGATTGAATGATTGTGTTCAAATAAAGGAACAACAAGATTAACATAGAGCATTGTTTGAGTAGGGTCACCCTTATTAGAAAAATAATTTAGGTTAATCTTACACGAAAGATTATAAAGCAGAGTCAAATACTAAGCTTAGAATTCTGAAACAACTTCAATTGAGTAAGATTTTGGTCTGAAAAGCTTAATTTGATCCCCGATCTTGAGAAATTGCAAAAATGGATTTTACCGTAGAATCCGGCTCGTCAAAACTATTTAGTTGGTATAAAGTCAATGTCAAAGTTACAATTCAAGTATACGGTATTTGTACGAAAATACATCGGGCAATTTTATAAAACTCCCCATAAGTTGAAAAAATTTTAGTTTACTCCCCAAGTCGAAATTTTTTTGAGTTCATTCCCAATTGAGTTTCAAATTTTCACTTTACTCCCCAATCTGGGCAGCATATACGCAATATCAAGGTTTAAATACGTAATTCCTGAGTTTTAATATGCGTATCAAAACTCAGGATTTGCGTATTCAAACTGTGATATTGCGTATCTAAATCGTGATATTGCGTATATGCTGGCCAGATTGGGGAGTAAAGTGAAAATTTGAAACTCAATTGGGCAGTGAACTCAAAAAAATTTCGACCTAGGGAGTGAACTAAAAATTGAGTCCACAATTGGTGATTTTTTCATAATTTCCCGAAAATACGTACGGTATTTATATGATATTTATACAAAACACATACGGTATTTACACAAAATTTATACTGTATTTGCATAAAATATATACGATATTTATATCGTATTTGTACAAAAATATATATAGTATTTATCCGGTATTTGTACAAAAACATATATGGTATTTATATAAAAATACTTAAGTATTTGTACTAAAATACACTTGGTATTTATATAAAAGTATTCACCGTATATATACATAGAAGGGTCAAATATATATACGTATATTGTACGTATCATATAATATATTTCAGTTGGTTAGGATTATAATTAGTAAAACATGTTACAATTAAAACTATAGGTTATAATAGTAATTCACGTAACATGTATCGTATTAAATTACCTATGTGACACCCCCATATTTCAACCATACAGGTATGTATTATGTGCGCAATTTAACTTATTAATTAATTGATTATGTGATATAATTGTTATTTATTTTCTTATAATTTGAATCTACTTGAATTTATATGAATTTAAT
>JBBMKE010000011.1:18492332-18510169 GCA_037834125.1 Lippia alba | reverse complement strand
CATGATGGTATTAGCATCCACTCTCAACCTGGATGGAACTCCAGATTCTGGCTATTACACTCCGGTATTTTCTCTCTGTACTGAATTTCTGAGAATTTCATAAGTTTATGAATTTTTATGTTTCCTTTGCATATATTTTGCATGTAAGCTATTTTCGTAGTATGTTGTGCATATGTGCAGTTGTATGTAATACAATTTAAATTTTGTTTATCTTGTTAGAAGTGGTAATAAACCATGCATGATGTCTCCTGAATATGATTTAGTTGAAGTTGGTATTCTAAATGTGATTCAGGGCAATAGGAAATCATTGGCAGACAAGTTCGACTACGTCGTGCAGGGGAAGTTGTACAGAATCTCAGAGGAATCCAGAGAGAAGCAAGTTAAAGCGTATGTTTCCTTGCCATAACACGTATTAAGACGAGCTATTCTACTAATATACTTTCTTAGCATGAAAATGAGTCCGAGTCAAATCACAAATCTCAATAAATATGTATTACATAATTAGTAAATTTGTATCATGTTATTGTTATAAATATATATGTACGATAAGTATATGTGTGTATTAGTAATATCTTAAGTCAGATTATATCATTATTTTCAATTTGAAATGAATTAAAAGGCCTCATGCTCGACCTGGAGCTTGAAATTACTCAGGTTTCATAAAAATTCAAGTCTAATCGTGTCTAGCAGATCGTTAGTTTTTGCGAGCTCGAGCTCTAAGTCTGAAAATTTTGCCCACCTTGCTCCCCTTATGTGAAAAAATTAGCATAATTTTTGTTTTTTGCTTGGTGTTCAGCATTCAGGGATATGTATGTTTCGTTTGGCGGTCTGCTGATGATGCTTAGGGGGGATCCCTCCATCGCAGCTCGATTTGAGCTCGACCAGAGGTTGTTCATTCTCATAAGAAAGGTTTGAAAACCCAATACGACTGCACGAGGAGCTCATCTTGGCTGCTGAGAAGAAACTTGTTAGTCATGTTTCTCTTTTTGGCTTATGCTTTTTCTAAGCTATATGGGTTTCTCTTCTCGTTTTGTAGTAAACTTCTATGAACTTCTTGTAAACTCGAATTCGATGTTGATGCGACACTTGATTTGCATATATCGCTAGAATGGCTATGCGTATCGTAGAATATGTTTGAATCTGTTGGTGTTTACGAAAACTTGTGCTTTCGAAGAAGTGGAAGCTAAAGCTAGTAGAAGTGCTGAATTTGTGGTTATTTATCAGATGTTTTAAGTGGCTTTTGCAAAAAACTTCTGCTTGTGTACTGTAGGAGTAGAAGTTGTAAGAAATCTATAGTACATGACTATGATACTACTTGCAGTAAATGTTATGCACTAGGTCACATAATGTGGATGCGGAAGGAGGTGTACATGGCCTGAAAGTGTCTAATAAAAATATATTTTAAATGATCATATATTAATGCTGATCTAGATTATGTGATTAGGGTGGGTTTATTAATGCTGATTTTAGATTAGTGTGGGTGTATTAAATATAATAAAAAGATTATGCGATTTAGATTTAATGCTACAAAAACGAGGGGGGGTGAGTACCCCCACGGGCCCACCAGACCCAAAGTAGGTTTAATTAGCTGTATATGTGAGTGGTCATTGCACTTTCGATTAATGGTGGATTAATTATTTAATTAATTAAGCTGAGAGTGGTCCGTCACCGTTAAACAAGTAAATTAATTAAGACGGTTTCCCTAAAAGAAAAAAAAAAAAGAACATAAAAAAAGGAAAAAAAAGAACTAAAAAAAATTAATTAAAGGCATCTCTAACCATTAATACTTAGTCCCCATGCTTTAGATCAGGCTAGGCTCTATTGTTATTTATTTTATTCCATGTTTACTAACTATTGGATTGAACTATACTAATCTCCTTTCCGCTTTAAAAATGCCACAATTTAACGATTTAGTTTTATGTTAACTTAATTAAAAATTCTATATTTAAATATTTGAAAATAAAACCAATATTAATAAGGAGAATTTTATATTTTAGTAATTCAATCCGATTAAACACATGTAATAGGTTATACTACCTAAACCTTATGAATTGATTTGTATATAAAAACAAAAAAAAATACTGCTAAATTGTTAATTGCACCTCTAATTGCCCCCTTTTTTTTTCCCTTTTTTTTTGGTGAGAATCTTTTTCCTCATTTGATCTCTTATGAATTCGGGCATTGCAAAGATTTGATGTACATACTACAAAATTTTGGATTCGGCTACTACATATATTTGATATAGACGCTATACATCCTCCCAACGTAATAGCTGAATTCATGGTTATTCTTGACCAATATACGATGATAGTATTATATTTGCAAAATTAAACTTATTTTCTAGGTTCATTAACGATTTTGCAACCAAGTGGGAACAAAAAGCACCACGTTTTTTTAAAAAATTCTTCATTCGTCTTTGTCATTCCTTTCTTTGTTTTCATTTATTAATTTTTTATTTATTATTTTTATAAATACATACACGGTCCATAGCAGAGGCAAAAATTTTCATCCAATGAGTCATATTACGCTTCTCTCTGTGTGTGTGTATATATATATATATATATATGATTTTAATTATTAATAATTTACTATATTAATCCTAATTAGTATTAATTTTAATTTTAATGAGGGGACTAACAATGAAAAATTCCACAAAATTACATATACATATATCTATATATTTATATAATAATGAAAAAAAAAACAAGAAAAAAAATGAGGGAATCAATTATACCATCATTTCCAAGTGGCTCCGCCACTGCACAGAGCTCTTTAATAAATTTTGAGCCGAAATTCCATTAATAGAAGTTTCGATGTACAAAAGATCAATTACTGCTTTGAACCATAAATTAAATTAGATAGATTAATTGATAATGTCACCGATTTTCATTTGTCATATTCTCACTATAGTTCATGTCAATGCCCCTCATTGTTCACATTCTAGCCATAGTACCAGAGGTTTCAAAAACTTTGACAATTTATAAAGTAATCAACTTTTCGAGAATCGATAAACGAATTTTAATTTGAATCTAGTTCGATCAAAATAATGCAATGAAAAATATTTGTTTTATACATGTCATGCTATTAATAAATTGTTTTTCTAAAAGAAATAATCAATTAAATAAGAATGTAACGCACAAGAGTTTAAATTTAATAAATTCAATAGTCAATGTTCTCACAAGAATTTAAATTTAATTCCTGGCCTTTCTCAAATTTATTTCTTGAATTTCTCAATAAATTGAAATTTCGAAAAGTAAATGGGTCCAAAATTAGGCACCGCCTGTATATTATTGACAATGACTGAGATTAAAAAGAAAGAGAAAGAAAATGAATTCTTTTTATCGTAAGGTCCCTTACTATCGAGCTCTCGGAGGTTTAAAATAAGTTTGCTGCCCACAAACTTATGAGAGTCAGGCTTTTTTATATTTAAGAAATGACGTTTATCCGTTACAATTTAATTCCAATAAAGCCTATAAATTCTTTTAATATTTATAGCCGAAATATAAAAGCTAATTAAGTAAAATTAAGTTATTAAAACTAAATGTAAAATCTTGCTTGTAAAATCTGGGATCGTCATGGCCCAAATTTTAATGCCAACATATGCATGCATTCAATTGCGACGTGCAATATTACGCCATAGCGACATGATATACACGGCAACATCACATCAATAATTGGATAATGAAAATAAAAAAATTAGTATTCTCTCAATTTTGTTTTAAAACTTAAGATTCTAGGATTAGTCAATCATGTAGAGTGGGATCCTATATCCCACACTTGTTGTGTGGTGAATTTAAAAAAAAATTACGTATCGTCATGTATATGTTTTTATGAATTAAAGTTACAATTAACAACCAAGTTGCAAAATATTTTACTATACGTCTATTACCAAAGATAAAATATTTTTTCTGTTTTCTCCGCCAATTAATTTTATAAAGGTCCTCTGGTGTTGCTGCTTCGCAACTAATTGCTAAATGGGTCGATATCGATGAACTAGAAAATATCAAATTAACTTCGTGGATTACGGTATCTCAAACTACACGAGTATACATTTTCTGATGAATAATGTGATTGACTGATCAACTCACACCTAAAAATCAGCGATTGAGAAGAGAGTTATCAAACCATTATGAATTGAGCATATTTTTAAAGTTTTGATATGAGATATTTGACATTCTCAGCCCCGAAATTGTACAGATAGTATTGATTAACAACCAACAAATTACAACCTTGTTTACATCTTCTATAGTTTGACCGTACGGACATTACAACCTTGTTTACATCTTCTATAGTTTGACCGTACGGACGTATTTCAATTCTTATTTCATACGGCACTTATCAAGCCTAGAATTAATCATAATATATACATATATGTATGTATGTATATATATTAGCCTATAATTAATCATAATATATACATATATGTATGTATATACATTAGACTTATTAATTATTGATTCTATAGTCCATTGTCATGGATCGAGTCGGGACGAACCACTTAGGGTGTAAAGTTCTCCCTACCAATGATAGCTGCATTTCTAAGATTTAGACTCGAGACCTCTGGTTAAGCTAGCATAACGTCAGATCGCTAAGCTACACCACTTGGTCGTCTTATTAATTATAAGTATTATAACTATTAAGTATATGTCCGCCCAAGTCCACACAAAAAGTCCACACTCTCCAGCCATATACGCAAAGCAACTTAATTCTCCAGCCGCATTTCTATTCATTAAAAACAAAACAAGTATACATATATAATTAATACAATCTAGCAACCTCAATATATATATGTTACTTTCTTTCATAATACTTTTCAAATACTTCCTCAATATATATATGTATACTTTCTTTCATAATACCTTAAATAACATATATACTTCCTCATTCTTCATAATCACAACAATAATAATAATAGTGTATTATTCTGCAGTACAAATAATGGATAATTCCGAGAGATCATCGAGAACTAGGGCAAGGGCAAGACAGTACAGAAAATCCTCGCTTCCTCGCCTCCGATGGACACCGGAACTCCACGATCAGTTCGTCGCAGCAGTTCGTAGTCTCGGAGGCAAACACAGTTGAGTATCATCATTTCTTTTTTGTTTTTAAGAACATATGGTGACATGAAATGGAAATCAAGCTAGTACAAGGGTTTACCAGACTAGGGTTTTTCGTTTTAATTCTTGATATGATGTTTAGTATAAGGTTTTGAATATAGTTCTTTTTCTAAAAAAAATGGGGTAATTATGAATACAATTATGATAATATTCAATTTGGAAAGTTAATTCTTGATTCAATTTTTTTTTTTTTGGATTTAAACAGAAGCAACTCCGAAGAAGATTATGGAAAAGATGGCTGTGAAAGGGCTTAAGATTTCTCATATCAAGAGTCATCTCCAGGTGTAATGTTTATTCATATATATATGTGGCCTGTTAATGCTTCATAATTTAAAAAAATGAATCAGATTATATCAGATGTGTTTATCATTCAGTTTCCAACCGAATAAGTAACAATATAACTGGAAATGGGTCGATTGTCGAATGGGAGAGATTGCTCTCAAGAACATATGTATCTGCAATTATGATTGTCATGTGCCTCATCTCTCTCCTTCTTTCTCTCTCTCTCTCTCTCTGAGAGAGATATGGAGTTTGTGTTGAAAGTTGAAGCGGACGATGTACGGATACTAATACGAGAATATGAACATAACATGACATACACTGACACAACACATATTTTTTTTCATGAATCTTCATATAATTAGTGTCTGATAATATGACACAATAATATAATATGTTTTGAATTGTACGTGCATCATTAGAAGGTCAAACATATTTGGATCACTGATCATCTGTTTAAACTTTTACCAACATATATAATCATTCAACATTTACAAGATTCTTTTCAATATATGTCTTACCCTAATTACTTGATCACATCCTTAAATTTCATCCTTCTATTCCGTGAAATTCCAAAGAACATGTATGTTCTTTTTCCTCCCAAATCTCGAATGACAAGTCGTGTTGCATATGTCATAAAAACAAGGAAAACAAACAAAGCTTATAGAATTCCTTGAATATTCACCAAAATATTGGAATATTAAACCATGCTTTATCTGGCTAGAATTAGAGTTTTATCAAGATTAGTAAAAGTGGACTTTTGAGATATATAATTCACATAATTTAATATATGATACGATAGCTATGCTAGGCATTGCTTAACCTAATTGTACGACCAAAGTTTCAAAAGCTACTAGTTGTCGAAACTACCTTTCAAGTGTCCAATCATAAGTGTTCTAATCAATTTTTAAAAACCTGACCGGATTGGACCGTCCGGACCGTCGACCGATCGGTGAAACGAATCGGTCATCACCCCAAAACCGTTTGCACCTCAAAACCGTTTTATTTCGTGAAAACTACCGAAAATCGCGGTTGGACCGTTCGAACCGGAGAACCGCTGCCGGTTCAAGTGAACCGTTCGGTTCAAAAAATCATGTAAATATAAATATTGTTGGACCTAATCCCTAATGTTTTATACAATTTTATTGATGTGAGATATTTATTTTCTTATTTTGTACTTTTGAATTTTAAATGTTAATGTCACGAACCTTAAATTGTGAATTATGGACGTATATTTTGATAATTTATTTTTCTTATACATATAAAGCATAACTTGAAAAAAAAAATGCAAAGTTGAATTTTTAATATTTTTAAAATTATTTTTAGGGTTAAACTTTTTTTGCACCCCAACGTTTGGGATGTTTTGCATTTTAGTACCCAACCTTTAAATTTTGAGGATTTCGTACCCAACCTTTGAATATTGTCTCACTTTAGTGTCCAATTCCAAATTTCGGTAGAATCTTCCGACGAGAGCACCACACGTGACATGCACATGAGTTTTATAAGGTTAGTTTAGTCATTTAAACTTTTATAAATCAAAAAATTAAAAAAATGACAAAAAGAAAAGAAAAGAAAAATAGAAAGCACATCCCCACCCTCAACTCCTCCAAACCCTTATCCAAAAATGTTCTTATCCCTTCATTCTCTTTCTCCCAATTCTCCTCCTCGCCACCGCCGACGCCATCATCGGAGACCATGATTGGGACTATTGCTTCTCTGTTTCAAGGCGAAATGATAGAGTGGTCTGGAGTGCGAGCAAGTGAGAGAGAAAGAAAGAAAGGAAGGTAGAAAGAAAATCAGAGGTGGTGGCGGCCGATTTGGGTGGCCGGAAATCTCCGGCGCTGGCGAAATGGAGGAGGAAAAGGGATTTTCCCCCTTTTTGTAGATCTGGTGAGAGAGAAAGAGAGCAGAGAAAAAAGAAAAGGGAAGGAAAGAGATGGGAGAGCCGGTGGTCGGTCGGATTGCGACAGTTGGTGGCGAGCGGCGGCGCTAGAACTCCGGCAAGAGAAGTTGATAAGGTAAGAGGAAGGAGATTGAGGTGAAAGAGGAAAGAAAAGACAGAGGTTGGGAGGGAGGGAGAACGGTTATCTCGCCGTCAAAGTGGTGGTTGGCGCTGAGTGTGGCGGCGGCAGAATGAAGAGAGGAAGAACCACCATGGCTGCGTAGGGAATTTTTGGATGAGAGGTTTGGGATCCCAATTAGGCTGGGGATGGATTTTCCATATTTCATTTCCTTTTTGTTTTTATTTTTTTTATAAATAAAAAGTTTAAATGACTAAATTACCCTTATAAAACTCACATGCATGTCATGTGTGGTGCTCTAACCGGAAGATTCTACCGAAATTTAGAATTGCGCACTAAAGTGAGATAGTATTCAAAGGTTGGGTATGAAATTCTCAAAATTTAAAGGTTGGGTACTAAAGTGCAAAATACCCCAAACGTTGGGGTGTAAAAAAAGTTTAATCCTTATTTTTAATATTTAATATTATTTATTATATAATTATGACGTCACCGGTTCGACCACGGTTGAACTATTAACCTTTGACCCAGTTAATTTTCCGATTCGCTTCACGGTCCAGTTTTTAAAACATTGGTTGTCACTTCATATAAATTATAAAGAGCAGTAGTTCCCAATCATTTCAATCAGCACAAAGTTCATTAGCAATGGGAGAAGTTGATCCTGCTTTCATCCAGGCCGTAGAACACAGGCCTAAACCCGAGACCGTCGAGGCCGACGGCATCCCGTTGATCGATCTCTCGCTGTTGAATTCCCTGGAATCCCATCCTGATTCCCTGGCAAGTCTAGTAGCCGAAATCGGCGATGCATGCAAAAACTGGGGATTTTTCCAGGTCAGAGAGTAGCATATAAACACATAATCGTTAAAAAATTATATTTTTTAGTAATTTGAGTAATTTAGTTTGGATAATTCAATTTCTCGTTTTGATGCTACAGGTGATCAATCATGGCGTTCCGATGGAAACTCGGCAAAAGATTGATTTGGTTTCGAGGAAGTTCTTCGCGTTGCCTAAAGAGGAGAGGAAGAAAGTTTCCAGAGATGAGGTGAACCCAATTGGCTATTACGACACCGAGCATACGAAGAATGTTCGGGATTGGAAAGAAGTTTTTGATTTTGTGGTGCAGGAGCCGACGTTTATCCCTGCATCGCATGAGCCTGATGATCAGGAGGTCAAAGAAATGATCAATCAATGGCCTCAAAATCCTCCACAATTTAGGTCAATTATTACTGATTAATTTGAATTCCTAGTTAAACTTGTTTAACATTGATATTTGCTGCTAATAATCCAGATTCTCCCGTTGATCATAGCCGTTAAGTTCAAAACTTCAAAAACAGCATGAAAATCTTAAATCTTTACCCAAATTGTTTAAATAGATTGTTACATATTGCAGGGAGGTGTGTAATGAGTATGCAGCAGAACTGGACAAATTGGCGTACAAGTTGCTGGAACTCATTGCCCTGAGCTTAGGGTTGGAGAGAGATCGATTCCACGGTCATTTCAAGGATCAAACGACCTTCATCCGGCTGAATCACTATCCGCCTTGCCCGATTCCTGATCTAGCTCTAGGCGTAGGCCGACACAAGGATGCCGGAGCATTGACGATTCTTGCTCAGGATGATGTTGGTGGACTCCAGGTCAAGAGGAAAATTGATGGAGAGTGGATTCTTGTCAAACCAACTTCGGATGCATTCATCATCAACGTTGGTGATATTATCCAGGTATTACGAAGGCGTAACTATGAATTCGGGCTTCCAAACAAAATTACAGTAATCTAGATCCAACCATTATTCGAACATTTATGTGGATTTTCTGGACAGGTTTGGAGCAATGATGAGTATGAAAGTGTAGAACACAGAGTGAAGGTGAACTCGGAGAAGGAAAGATTTTCAGTTCCATTCTTCTTCAATCCTGCACATTATACTATGGTGGAGCCTGTGGAGGAGCTGGTGAATAAGCAGAACCCTTCCAAATACAAAGCTTATAACTGGGGAGAGTTTTTCTCGCGTCGAAAGGAGAGTAACTACAAGAAGCTTGACTTGGAAAACATTCAAATATACCATTTCAAGAACCAGTGAAGTTCCCCTTTGGGGGCCTTTGGCTGTTTCCATTGTTTAATGTTTATGCTTACGCCTTAAGGGAGTGATCGAGAGTTGGTTTTAGTAAGTATGTATTGTGAATAATATGATGAATTTGGAAATAAAGAGAGCTTTGGCATGACATATTATTTTCTTATGTTAAATATTATGGTGTAAGAAGGTTATAAGACTTGGCAGGACCCTGGCTAAACTGTCAAGTAACTTTCTCTTGATCAGCTCCGCTTTAAGTATGTATCATTACATAAAGTTCCCTGTATAGTTCCAAAATTACAAATACCCCCTTTCTGTTTAAGAATTTGACTAAAATTGGAAACCATATTTATAAGCTTGGTTAATATCATTCATGCATGCTAAAACATTTTCGTAAGTAAACCAACTTTACATCTAATATTAACGAAATGGATAATTGAAGCATTAGAATAAGTCAAGTACTGGCATTAGTCGACTAGTTACCTTTAAATTAAGGTTAGATGAATTTACAAATTAATTCATCTGATTTCAATAATACTCCTGAAAACAATTGTGAGGGTATTTTTTAAGAAGTTTTTCACAAATTTAATAGGACTAACTATTCCTATACCCAACCCTCGTTTGACCCCCTATATTAACATAGTATATTTTAGTAGTGTATATATACAATTCACTATTGTGGTTGAGACATGAATGAGATTCAAATCTTAGGGCGAATTCACTATGGAGATTTCGTGATTTAGTAATGAGATTTGACAATGAATTGTGTCTAATTTGTCCTTTATTGATTAGTCATGGAACTAACACAATATTGTCCGAAAATTTCTAGAACGATTGATACGAAGACAGTCTACCTAACATAACAACTACCACATTAATCATTATTAATTTAAAAATGTTATTATCCTATGTTATCACACTCAATTAATTACAATGACATTTGCCTTCACTAATCCCTTTTTTCTATTTTCTTGACAATCTTGACATTGTTGGTACATTCTTGACAATCGTGACAATAATAGCAAGAAAGATGATACACATAAATTTACTACTACCCATAATTCAGAAACTTGCATTTGTTTTCTACTTGTCCCGAACTTCACCACATATTAGTACTTATATACACTAAGTGAAGAAAAAGCATATCAACCATCAAAACAAGAGCAGCCATGGGAGAAGTAGACTCCGATTTCATTCAAGCCGTTGAACACCGGGCTAAACCCGAAATCATTGAAGCCGAAGGCATCCCCTTGATCGATCTCTCACCGTTAGATCAGCCTGACACAGCTGATCTGGCAAACCTAGTGGCTGAGATTGGTGATGCATGCAAGAACTGGGGATTTTTCCAGGTGATCAATCATGGAGTCCCTTCAGAAGTTCGTGAAAGAATTGAATCAGCATCAAGAAAGTTCTTTTATCTGCCCAAGGAGGAGAAGAAGAAAATTAGCAGGAGTGAAGTCAATCTTTTCGGTTATTCTGATTTTGAAATCACGAAAAGTGTCAGAGACTGGAAAGAGGTGTTTGATTGTACTATTGAGAATCCAACCGTTATATATGCCTCGGATGAGCCTGATGATATGGAGCTCAAGGAGTTGACGAATCTGTGGCCCGAGTATCCTCCAGAATTGAGGTAAGTTTGAGCTAGACATTGCACCATCCTCTTGTAGCCGTGTTGTATCCTGTATTTACTTTTCCAAATTGGACCCGCATGCTTAGATGATGTTGTCAAGATTCGGTTTAAGTTCACTTTGTACTATATTAATCCAAAGGGGGTATTTGTAATTTTTGAAACTATGAGTGGGTCTAACTATATATTTTTTAGGGAGATGATGTTGTCAAGATTCTGTGTAAGATCACTTTGCTATATTAATGGAAAGGGGGTATTTGTAATTTTTGAAACCAAGAGGTGCAATTATATATTTTTTATGGACACGATGTTGTCAGAAGTCCGTGTAAGTTCACTTTGTACTATATTAATCGAAATGGGGTATTTGTAATTTTTGAAACCAAGAGGGGGTTCTATGCAACTATATATTTTTTAGGGAGAACAATATAATCGACCTTAAGTTGTAGAAATATTACTTGATTCTTGTATAAGTATTAAGTTTGAACTAGGATAACTTTAAATATTCGAATTCTAATAAAATTTCGCTCGCGCATATAGATTATGTCGCCAAGTTCTCTGTACATATCACTTTCTAATTTCTACTAAATTTCCAGAACTGAAAGGGGGTATTCGTAATTTTAAATCCTTTTCAACTAGATTCCTTTTTGTGCTTCATTTGAAATCATATAAAAAATGATCCATCGAAACAATTATTCATTATTGAAGATTTGAAAATTTGAAACGAAACTTTCACTAAATTTAATGTCTATAGTTGAGAATATTTACTTGTTGCAGAGACGCGTGTGAAGAGTACTCAACAGAAATGCAAAAGCTAACACACAAATTACTGGGACTCATAGCATTGAGCTTAGGACTACCCAAAGACCGGTTAAATGACTTCTTTAAGCAGCAAACCAGCTTCATGAGGCTCAATTACTACCCTCCGTGCCCGGCCCCTGAACTAGCCCTCGGTCTCGGGCGACACAAGGATGCCGGTGGTATGACAATTCTTGCTCAAGATGATGTTGGTGGGCTCGAAGTGAAGAGAAAGTCAGACGGAGCGTGGATTTTTGTCAAACCAACACCCAATGCCTTTATCGTTAACGTCGGTGACCTAATCCAGGTACTAACAAGGTTTCACTCATTTAATCATACAGTTGGAACGGGATGATCTTGTCTTCACAACATACACAAGAGATCACTTATATTGTTGTCGTCCCTTGGCATGCGAGTTGTTTTTGTATGCAGGTTTGGAGCAATGATAAGTATGAGAGTGTGGAGCACAGGGTGACTGTCAACTCTTCCAAGGAAAGGTTTTCGATTCCATTCTTCATCAACCCTTCACATTACGTGTGGGTGGAGCCCTTAGAGGAGTTGATCAATGAGCAAAATCCGGCCAAGTACAAGGGTTATAGCTGGGGAAAGTTTTATGCAACAAGAAAACTGAGTAATTTCAAGAAACTTACTGCAGAGAACATTCAAGTTCATCATTTCAAGCTTTAGAAGACAATGTACTTGCATTTTTATTCTTGTTTTCTTGAAAAATCTGTGGTGGTTGTATCTTGTATGTCGAGTTGTTCATATTAGCTTTGTCTTTCTTCAGCTTTGTGTGAACTCTTCATAAAAGTCATGTTCAGAATAAATATTAAATTTGCATCTATTGTGTATGCTCAGTGTTTTTCTTAAAAACATTTATATCACCATATATCATCTAGAAAATTACAGAGAATCCCCCTGTGAACCTTATCATGGAAGAACAGGCAAAGAGCCTTTTGAAAAGTATAGCATTTTATCTCCTTTAGCATAGCAAGTGCAATTTTGTTGCTCAAGGTGATACTTATACTTTCCCTGCACTAAATCGCAGGATATTATGTGGTTGTTCTTTAGATTTTGTTGAATGAATTTTAACAAATGTAGAAGTCGTACGGTAGCTATTTAACCTTAATTTGAGCTAGTATTTGTCGGGCCCAATAATTAGTATTAGCACACATTAGTGTGCATGTAATAAGTGTTTGGTATAGGCCTGTGGATGTAAAAAACTAAGTTGGGAGGAGTCCCCGCAATAAGCGTCTTCAGCTATCCCGGGAGATTAGTCCTTTGCTCAATTGGGTCGGGGAAAACTCTGAGAGATCGAAAAAAAAAATTATTTGGTATCGTTGCTTTTGGGAAAAAGTGATGAATTATTGGAAACACACTTTGGCACAGTTTATGAGGAATAACCAAATATCACTTAATATCACCCAAATTGTGATATGAGAGTCTCCACTTAATACATGAATAGTGGAGGGCTTTGGCGGACTGAATATTAAATTTAATCAGCCTGCTATCGAACGAAAAATTAAGGTTCCTAAATCATACGAATGTGGCTTAATACATCTTACCAAACACGTTCATACTTTATAGAGTTTAAGCTTAAGAAACTGTCTGTTTAATTACGCCGTCTAGACCCTTGTTGTTAGAAACATTCATACATATTCAGCGCTTTGAAAGCCTGAATGTGTAAGGGCGGGACCTTCTCGATACGACTTCTATAGACGCCTTTAGTTTAAATAATTATATTTTTATCCCTTTGCTAATAAATTAAGCGATTAACAAATCCTTATGCTCTATTGGAGTATTTAAATGTTTTCATTAAAATTTTAATGTGTAACACCTCAACTCATTAATATGAATCTGCTAAAATTTATCGAAATTAGAATGAATATTTCACCACTGCCATGAGTATGTATGAACACAATATGCAGATGGTGAGTTCAGTCTTGACACTACACATCAAAATCTTAATTCTTAGGGAAATTCTTAATAGAGCCTAACAAAAGAGTGTTAGAAATACATTGACAAAATGCTAAGAACTTTTTTACCTTCTTTTTTTTTTTTCTTATTATAACATAACTAATATATAGGCTTTAGCTTATTAAATAATTAAGAAATTAACATAAATCAACATCTTTTATGTGCAAGAAATATAATAATAAAAATATTGTAAAGAAGTTTTAAAAACTGTAGGCAACACATAATATTTTATCTTTGGCCACCCAGAAAAAAGATAATATGTTTATGTTTTCTAGGAAACAAATTTAGCAAATCAGAAATCATTTGAAAAAATAACGTTTTATCATTAAGGATATAATAATATACTTTAGAATCTAAGAAGCGTCTAATATTTGGATCTTCAAAATCTCCATGGTCCGTCATGAAATAGATAAAAAAAGATTAAAAAAAGTACACGTAAATGAGATCAACTCAACGAGTTGGTAACAATGAATTGAATCCAAATAGAAGAACCACTATATGAGAAACACGTAACATGGAGTTGGTAAATCACAATTCATTACCAACGCTTTGGTCCATTAACCCTTTTGACGTGTAGCAATTCAAGAGAAACAATTACAGTTCATCAATGCAGTACAAGTCCAGAATTTGGCATATTTGTCGAAAGAAAATAGAGATTTGTAACATACAATAAAATGATTAGCATATATCCTCAAATGTCCCACATAATATTCAAAGATGTTAAAAGCTATATTTGGGGATCCAAACTATTATTAAACCTGATATCTTGATGATTTGATATGAAATACATAATACAAAATGTTAAAAATTAATGATTCGATCCATTATATATCGAACTCCATATATATATTTGATGTACATTCCATCACGTTCAGGGCTGCGTGAACTTCGCAGGCGAAATGCAAGCCTAGAATAAAAACTTGTTCTAATATCATGATAAATAATATATTTGATCTAACTCATCTAAAAATTCTAGCTATTAGCCTTGTCAATCCATTATATATTGAACTCCATATTTTTTGTAATTCGATGTGGAATAATTAACAAAAAATATAATTTTTAATGTATACTGACTAAACAATTCTCCGTTCAATTGGACAAAAAATATGGTCTCCGTTCAATTGGACAAAAAATATGGTCTTTGATATATAATAACTGAATAATTCTCAACAACTAATTTTTAGAGATGAGTTAGATCAAATATATTATTCATCTTACATAATTAATTTAATGAAGTAAAACTGATCATGAGAAATACCCCTTGCAAATGTTCCATTAATTCATGAAATGAATTAAATTATCGTATACATTAACCATATTTAAGAGAAATAGAGAATGACCATATTCCAACCCTATTCCTTTCGGGACGCATGGGTGTGAAAGATAAGTTCAGGAGCTCACACACAGGCGGTGAACTCATCAACCCAGTTTTTCGAGCAATATCTCAGAGAAACATAACATAACGTGATAGGCAAAATAAGAATAATTTTGCTCAGACACACATGAAAAATAAGTGGAGCAAGCATGTAACGTAATGAGCAAAATAATAGAACATTTAGATAGGAAAAACAAGATAGGAGATAGGAAAGAATCTAATGGGTAAAATAAGAGAATTTAGGAATCCAAGGAATTCGAAAGACATTAGTAGATAAGGGAACTTAAAAACTTAGGAATAGAAAGGAATCTTACAAGTTGAAAAAAGATCGGTTAAATAAGGGAAATAGAAAAGAATGCGAGAAGAAAGCTTTGGGATAGAAAGATAGGAAAATTCTAGTCTAAATCCGATTTAGTCGAACACAACCAATTAAAAAGATAAGTGTACGTATTACACTTATTATGTGATTGACCACTCTTCTTAATATTTCTATCAACCACACGACAAGTGCAAAACATTTAACCCTAATTACACTCATCTGGCCGAACCAGGCTCGGATTAGAATAAGCAGAAGGAATATGGAAAGATATCAATCCTAGTGATATGATGCAAAAATTAAAATTAGTAGAACTTTAGGAAACGTAGGGATAGGAAGAAATGAATTGACGAATTTTATGAAAAATATAAATTCTAGTAGGACTCTTTCTCTATCTAAGAAGGTGTTAGATAAATACAAATATCAAATGATATAGGAGATTATAAAATAAAGAGAAAAGAGAAATCTAACTTGACAAGTTATGTGCTTACTAGTTGAATCATGAATGATCATGGCTTAAACTATTTAGTAAAATAAAATAATATGATGATTTATCTTCCTGCTTAAGATTGGTGCAACGGTAACCACTGCGCTGGATCATCAGTTAACTTGCTGTGGGTTAAGATTCTTCCAAACTGACTAAAACATACTTAATATTTCATAATCTTGATCTCATCTAATTCACTAATCCCCATATTTAGAAATGGAAATAAAAAAAGAAGTTAATGCTAACACAGAATTGGACTCCCGAAACTTGCTCAGTCATCATCCTTCACCAAAACAAAAACTTAGTGCATGCCTTCAAATTAAACAACCTAAAAAAAATTTGAATCATCAAATCATACTATATAAATCTAAATAATCTACAACAAACTCCAATCAATCCTCACTAACAAAACTCAGTCCACTTCACAGACCAAGAACATATGAATACGGTGTATAATCACCCTCCCATTCTCATCCTTGCATTAAACAAATTAGAATTAAAAAAAACATACCAAAATTCAGTACAAACTACAAACCGAACTGTATACCAAGTTCTCCCTCTCTCAAAAATACCACAAAAATTTAGGGAAGAATACCGACATATGGAACTGGATAATTAGGCGTTGCAGAAAGTGCCAAATTGGTCTCGTTAATAACACTCCCAATTGCTTCAACAAACACAATCGCAAACTCTATTGCCAGCTTAAGAATCCCCAAGCATATCTCCAGCCTTTGAATAACCATTACCTTTTCTTTTTTCTTTGATTGTGGATGATATATGAGTTTTTTTTCTCGTCTATGATTCCATTTATGTGAGCTTTTATAGTGTAGACATTGATGAGTTAAATACAATAAGATACTGTGGAACAACTGCCCTTTTGAACTCCCTAGGGACGAGAGACAAGACGTTGAGACAAAAAGTACACATAAAATAGTGTTATTTCTTAAAATTTTTGAGCTTTCACCTGAGGAGAAGATAAGGGAAGCCTTATGGTAATGTTGTGTTTGGTTAATAATGACTAAAATTCAAATTACGGATGTGACATTATTATCATTATTGGGCTCCGTTTACTTTTGTAGTTTCTAAACCAAAGGGAATGGTTTAGAATTTGAAAACTAAAGGACTATTTATCTAGTGTCACTTTTTACATTGTTGGTTATGAGATATCATTTATTGGGCCTTCTTTTACTTCACTTGTTCTGAGTCCAAATGTTAGTCCATCAAATTACTATGATACCCCTGGATTTTAATTTGGCTGCGTATTAGCTGGAAAGAGATTATCCAATCACATTCATTCAAAACAAATCTTATTGATACAATATATATATATATATATATATATATATATTGGAAACATTATTGAAAGTTGGAGCTGAAACATTTCTTGTGGAAAGGGTGATATTATTGTACAATGGAGCTGAAAGTTGGAGCGGGAATTAAATGCGGGAAAATTTTGGGGAAATAATGAAGGGACATGACTGTAATTTTAATTAGAGATTGAGGGACATTTTGGTATTTTGACTCCATCCATCCGTACAAGACAAATTAAAACCTCCAATTTGAAGAGATATATAGCAAACCCAAAACACGTACGGAACCCGGGGCTCCATGAATTAGGTGGGAAAGCAAAATAGAAAAGTAAAGCTAGGAAATGGATGGATTACTAACCCCAACCATCATTTCCACACAAAGTAAACGTAGCCTAATTATTCTAATAATAATTAATATCTTATTCTCATAATATTTATTTTAATCATATTAGAATAAATATTCACTAGAA
>JBBMKE010000011.1:18474783-18485134 GCA_037834125.1 Lippia alba | reverse complement strand
GTGTGTATATATATATATATAATTTTTTAAAAATATAATATGTTGGCTCGCGAACCGGCTCGCGAACCACGAACAAAAATAAAAAAGTTCGGGTTCGAGTTCGGTTTGAACCTTGGCTCGGTTCGACCTCAACTCGAACTTTTTGAATTCGAATTCGAACTTTAACCAGCTCGGTTCGATCAGCTCGCGAACCGGCTCGGTTCGTATACATCCCTAACCCAAGGGACCACAACAAGTTCTCAAAGTTATGGACTAAAACGTAATTGTTTAATAATGATGAATTGCGTTGTAATTAAACCTAAATATAGGGTAGTCAGATGTAAATTTCCCTTTCCATATATATTGAACACATTTTCAAATAAATAATCTTGTACCAAAAAAATTGAATTCCCAACTCTAAGGATCTTCCCATATACTGACCCGATGAAGCAGTAGAATGATGTAAATCAGGTACTCGACGGTCCACTAAGGGAGAAGTATATTTCCCACATGACTACAAAGAATTCATTCTAGCTCACATCTCATATTGAGCTAAAAAATAATGCTCCTACACCGCATCCTATGAAAATTAAACCTTAGATTTTATAACAAATCTATCTCTACGAAACCTTAGATTTTATAAAAAAATCTACCTCTACGAAACCAAATGAGTTACGTCATCCCAACTTCAAATAAATAATCTTGATTATACACAATGACATTCACGTTCCAATTAATTCATTCAAACAAATTAACTTAGCTGCCTCCATAACCGATATACAATAAATGAAACAAAAGAGTAATCAGACGAAAAAGACGCGACGTTGGGACAATTCAATGGAAATAGATAATGAAACCAATGAAGAACTCATAACACGATAGGGTTTGCAGAGCCACTTTATTTAGAAAGCCTGAAAAACCGAGTTAGACAAGAACACGAATAAAGTCGATCGATCGAGCAAGTAACTTTTGTTTTGACATGAGTTTTGATGAGACCTAAGAGACGTACTAGGTATGGCAGCAGTGCCCCATGCATGGACCGATGACACACTCGTCCCACGTCGATCCATTAATAAAGCTATGCTTGTAATAATACTCCTCGAAAAGTCGCTATGAGTACGAATTATTATATTATCCCCCTAAGTCCTAACTCCATCATTTTGCTTTAGACTTTTGATTAAAGTTAAGGTTAATGTTGATTAACTTTTGATTAAGTTGGGTACATGTCTTGATATATCATAATCACAAGCGTACAAATGAAAATTGACACTAATGCTACTTATGTCGCGCCAACTACCAACATCCGTAAAATCAATACTCTTCATCAATGGTATCACGTTACACTTTTTTTTTCATTTATATTTTCATTGACTATGGTTTTAGACTCGGGTCGGATTTTATAGTCTAAACTTCTAGCTTTTATGCCCATGGTTGATACGTAACTAAATAATTGAACCCGAAATCTTAATGGTATTAAATTAGTATAAATTACTAGCTTAATTAAATAAGCTAGATTTTATTATGTTTCAATATTAAATTGTAACGTTCTTATCCTATGTCTGGAAAATTTAAGAACTAATTTTCGTATGTAAGTCAAAAAATTTAAGTATTGTTATCCATAGATATCTCTTTTAAATAATTTTTTAGACATAATTTTAAGTTACATTAGGTGAATATCCAAAAAAGGCACGGTTAAAGCTCACGTCAATTATTGGAGCTGTTATTGGAAATGGATTAGGGCAGTCGATTAATCTGGAAAATGTGTTGTTAATCGGCCTACACAAAACTGGGATGATTCTCTTCAAGAAATGGTGAATAATGATTTATATTCAATCAAACAGAAAGCTCTCTTTAAACTCCCGAACTTGGTACATAAAATTATGGAGGTAGAAAAGACATAATTGTCGAAAGAAATTAGTGAAATGTCAGTTTTGAAGAAATATGAAGAAAATTTTAAAAATTAAAAAGTTAGAGAAAGTGACCGAGCAAATTGATTAAGATGTTTTTTTTAAAGATGGCCCACGAAGTTTAATGTAGGAGAAGTAGTAGTACTTAATTTATTGTTTTGTAGACCTTAGGTTGATATTGTTCTTCACGTGGTTGTCAAGTTCTAACTCAAGTCTAAATTGATCAAATCGGTGTAATAAGTGAACCATAGTATTTTTGCGCTTGCAGTTTGGTTTGTAAAAAATTAATTAGAGAGAGTGACAAATTAAATAATAAATATAATACATTTGTCCTTTTAATTAATTGGGTTCGACTGAGTCGAGTTTAAACTAGAATTTTCTGAAATCGATTTTTTTTTCTGTGAGGTAAGGTCCTCTATAACATTTTCTTTATTTTCTATTTTTGAAAAAAAAAAAAGTTACACAAGGTGAATTGCCATGACAAATATATCAACCCTCTATGAAAATACGCGAAGATTTTGAAAATATAAGTAGACGACTGAGGTAAAAACCCTTTTCATGCAAGAACCCCATACCACACATCTCTCAAGAAACTTTAACATTTTATGCAAAATCATGTAAGGAACTAACAACAATATATACATTCAAAAAATAAAATAAAATTATAGCTTTAGCAATAGCAATCAGAGTGTAGGACATGGCCCCGCAAATCATAATCAGCGTTACCCAAATTAAACACGGACAAAAACCTTGCGGGGCCCACCATCAATTTCCTAGAAACCAGGGGCCTCACTGCAAAATACCAAAAGTTGAAGACCCCTAACACTGCACAAGCCGCGCAGGTTAGCCATACCGGCGCATTTGAATAATGCAATTTGAGCAGAGCACCAAAGAGTTCAAATTTTTCTATAAAGCGGGACTTTGGGTTATATCATTCACACTTCTTCCTCACTGTTCTTCTGTTTCATATACATATTGCTACGTGAGGAAAAAAAAAACTATGGCTACGAGTAGGAGAACTCGATGCTTTCTGGACATAAGCATTGATGGCGAGGTGGAAGGAAGAGTTGTGGTGGAACTCTTTGATGATTTGGTGCCTAAAACTGCAGAGAACTTCAGGGCTCTTTGCACTGGAGAGAAAGGCATTGGTCCTTACACCTTCGTTCCTCTACACTACAAGGTTTTGTGTTAATTGGCTTTAGTTTGATTTTAGTTAGCTCATGTTGTTCATTTTCTCTAGCAGTACTGCTTAAAAATGCGTTTTTGTAGTTTACTTGCATAGATGTTGATGTAATTGTAGAGAATGTAGACTAGTTATGATAAGAATTGGAATTTTGAAGTTGTTGGGGAATGAAATCCGTGTTGTGTTTGCATTTTGTTGTAATAACTGTGAATTAGTTACAATTTTGTGGTGGTTTGTGATGATAGTTTTGCGATTGTTTTAGGGATGTCGTTTCCATCGTGCCATTAAAGGGTTCATGGTGCAAGGGGGTGATATCTCTGCTGGTGATGGAACCGGAGGAGAGTCCATCTACGATCTGACTTTTGAGGATGAGAATTTCGAGGCACGGCATGAGCGGAAGGGGATGTTAGGCATGTCTAATTCCGGGCCGGATACGAATGGTTCGCAGTTCTTCATCACCACTACTCGCACCACTCATCTCGACGGGAAGCATGTTGTTTTCGGGAGGGTGGTGAAGGGAATGGGGGTTGTGCGTCTGATTGAGCATGTACCGATCGGTGACTGTAATGTTCCGACGGTTGATGTGTTTATTGCTGACTGTGGCCAAATTCCGGAGGGAGCGGATGATGGGATTTGTGACTTCTACAAGGATGGAGATGTGTATCCGGATTGGCCGATTGATCTGGATGAGAACCCCGGTGAGATCTCCTGGTGGATAACTGCTGTGAAATCTATCAAGACACTTGGAAATGAAAGCTTTAAGGTATATATATAGTTTTACATAATTATCACATTGATGGTCATTAGTCATGTTATTATGCTCCTTTGGTTGATAGATCATGATAACTGTTTTGATTGATGTTTGCAGATGCAAGACTATCGGATGGCGTTCCGCAAGTACAGGAAGGCTTTGCTCTATCTGGATGAGTCCTGGGAAAGGGATGGCATGGATGACGGTAGTGAACTTATTCTCTTTCAACTTTCACTATATTACAATGTACAAACAGCCTCATGGTTTTTGTTTTCGTCTTGTATTTTCCAATTGCAGAGAAGAGTCTATATCTGAGGAAGATCAAGTCTCAGATATATGCCAACAGTTCTGTGAGTTCCTGCTTCTTTTATCTGTTACATTACATTGAAATCTTTTTCCGGCTTTAGTTGCATGATTCTAGTAGAATTTGTAATTTCTTGTGTTGTGTTAAAGTTAATGTGTGTTGTGTAGGCTTGTAAACTGAAACTAGGAGATGTGAGGGGAGCCCTCATGGATTCACAGTGTGCATTGCGTGATGGTGAGGAGAATCCAAAGGCGTACTTCCGCAAGGGTCAGGTAATTGTGCTTTGTTGAATTATACTCTTAATATCTTTCAGAATTGGGGGGGCCGTTTAGGAAAGCTTTACTTTTGTGATAGATGCCTATGCCAGTTTCAACATTTGTAATACCAATGTTATTTCCCTTTCCTCTTTAGGCACACTTAGCTCTCAATGAGATAGATGCTGCAGTTGAGAGTTTCAACAGAGCATTGGTTTTGGAGCCAGAAGATGGTATCAACTATCAACCACCCCCACCCCACCCCCACATATCTCAAATTCTTTTAGTTGAGTTTCTGTTGTTTTTTTCTGCAGGAGCAATAAAAAGGGAGCTCTCTATTGCTAAGAGAAAAGTAATATTTTGTTCAACAAATTTCTTGCTTACAATGATACATGTTATAAATTCCTAATTTTGTTTCTTGGTTTCTTGTTTTCTGAAATAGATCGCCATGAGACGTGACCGCGAGCGACAGGCATTTTCGAGGATGTTCATTCGTTAGTAATCATCGGGTAATCATGTTATTAACATTCCAAAGCAAATTAATAGCAGCCCATTTTTTCCCTTGACCAGAAAGTTTCCCTTTTTCTGTTGATTTAATTGTGCCTCAGTCTTCAGGTATTCTACATTGTGTAATAAATTAACGTAACGTATTTTGTAGCAGGAGTGAGCAGCTATGAGTACCCACTAGGTGAGTTCACTTTTGGATTGTTTCTGATAAGTCGTCAGTTGATAGCATCTACTTTATTCATGTGGAAAATATTAATTTTGTCCTGTCTTGAATAGGATTTTCGCAGGTTCCAAAACAAAAAAGCGTAAGGAAAGCAGTTCCCTTCTCGGCGTATACCACTGTGTAATGGACCAGTGCCGACTTGGAGGCAGTGGTCTTTACACACTATGTTGTGCCAACCTCAACTATATTTCTATGCATTTAATGTTGCGTGTTTATGTTATGTTAGTGTACTGTTTTAATTTGCATGTTGTGTTGTATTGTAACAAAACTTTAATGGGGGTCTTACATGTCAAGAAGCACCGTAGTTAGTAATTACTACGGTTGGCACGTATGTAATATTTTACCTAAATGGGAGGATGCTTTACGCAAATAATTTGCCTGCTGGCTCATGAGTCATGCCCTTTATTTAGTAGTTGTATTTTATGTAGCTTTAATTTTCATCTGATTAGGCAATTTTAGTTTCTTTCTACCTTTAAGATTGAAACATTACATCTCTCTGAAAATCTTGAAAATAACTCGAAATAAGCTTGAAAATTTCAAAATATTGCTTTGGTACGGGTATATTTATTACCCTAAATGTTTTCAAATCACAAATTCACAACCTCTTGCTGCTAGAAGAAATATCCAGCAAAACAGCTCACAAAATTTGGCGATTTGCAAAAGTAAAGCACTGTTTCGAAGGTCTTTTGTAAAGAGAAAAGAAGTTTAGAAGACAAGTGCAAAAAATCACATAATTCGATGCCAAAAAATGTTTATACTGTTAGTGCAGTGAACAAACCAAAAAAAAAGGATTTTCTGAATTGATTCAACATGTTTGTCACCCTAATGTAGCCGAGATAAAGGGCTAGTATTTTGGGTTTGGTGTGTTCATGAGTTGTAGTTATCGACTCCTAAATCTCTAAGTGCATCAGTGGCAGCATCTTTGCAGCTCTTGTGGCATTGTTTTGCCTTTCTGATTAGTTCTTCAATTCCATTACCAAGCAAAAGTTTTCTGCATATCAAAGCTCGTTCAATGCAAATACCTCTCACAGAAGACCTTAATAAATACGCTTTAACCAAGGTAATTAAAAGGAAACTCTTACCGGTTTTCTGGATTTCTAACAGCAAGATTCCTGATCATGAAACAAGAGTTCTTTTGCAATTGATCTGCCTGTGGAAACTTCTGCATGGCTTGGATGGCAAGGTCCCCGGCTCCTGATTCAATAGCACGGGCTGCATTCTCAGGAGACCTCAAACATAGAGTAGATATAATGGATACGACCTATCTCAGTCAAAGCAACGATGGGTAAAAATTGCACTTAGTCGAAGGATCAGAAAGTTTAAATAAACTTGATATACTGCTAAAATACGAACAAATATGATACAGATGGGATTAGGTATGTTTCGTGTCATTTACAATCTTGATGACATAAACCATGAATTCATGCATCAGACTTTATCATTTACCTCTTGCAGCACCAAAGGATCATCAGAGAATCTTGTTGAAAGAGTTATAAGCCTATCCAGGCCTCTCTTTTCAACAATAGTGCTCTTATTCACGTCACTTCCTGCAAGCTAATCAAATGCATTATATTAGACATTGTTCATATCTCTGGAGCAGTTAAAAGAGGTGCATTATGCATATTGAGATACACATGCGCCTTAAACAGGAGTCGGCGTAAAAGAATTAAATAACATCAGAGTTAATTTTAACCCCAAGTAACATAACCCAAACTAATCCTTCAGGGTGCAAGTGCAAGCAGGAGTCATCTTTAGTTTCCTAAACGTTTCAAGCAAAATTTAAGATTAATACCCTCAGCACAGAGAGTAAGAGTCTATGCTGAACGCAGACCAAGAAAAATGGTATAATGCTTGTGGCCTTGAACAGTTATTAATGGCATTTATATTGTGGAAGAGACTGAATATGTCATGCATAGTAAAGTTCTGCTTAGCACCTTAAACAATAAAGAACAGCACGTTCTTGCCACAGCACCATTGCCCTGTACATCACTATCGTCAATACACCTGAGAATTACATCTATACCTCCACTTTGAGCAATGGATCGGCAAATTTCATCCTGCAATTATAGAATCAAGGCAAATAAAGCAAATATAAAAATCCTTTCCAGATATTGTTGAAGGAAATCCAGATAAACAATTATGGCACAACATCCATAAGGTTGAGAAGACAAATTATGAAGTAACATATGGTACAGACTACAGTGGCACGATTCATGGTACGTCAATGGTGCAAGAGGTAAAATCCAAAGAAGGGGTAACGGTATTTTTATGTTTTGCAAACCCTCAGGCCATATGAAGATGAGAAAAATAAGTAAACAAACATATTTACGCAGCTTCATCTCTTTGGTGATACATGAAAGAACTTACATTGACAGCAACAGCCTTCAAGGCAATGCTAGCTGGTATTAAACAGGCAGAGCCGAGTCCTTCACGAAGGGAATCCACAAGAACTTCTGCAATTCCTAACTTTGCAAATTGTCGAGCATAACCAAAAACCTGCAATATAAAACTGGTTTACTTTGACTGTATTATATATCATCATGAGGTCTTAAGCAATTGCTTCGAACTTTTAACACAATCTTTTTATTCATGATTCATGGCATTGTCTGCATAGCATATTGTTGCTAAACTACTCCGGCAAGTAATTTTCCACATTAGTTTACTTACTTGTGAGGCTACAACACGATTGTCATCGGATAACAAGATGACCCTTATAGCTTCATATATGCTTGGAATAATCCCTCCCTTGTGTTCTCTGAGAATCTGGATTATTAACTCGTCAATTTTCAAGTCCGTGAATGACTCTTTTAGAACTTCATTTCCTGTTGCAGCTGCAGCAACAACTGAAAAACAACCATCCAAGATCTTCGCATCTTCCCTTTCAGTTCTCAGGATACCTACTATGATCTTCGGACCACCATTCTCCCTAAATATTTCAGAACTTTGAAGATCTGGGAAAGCATAACAAATAAGAATTATTTCAAACAAGCAACAACGAGTTATCTCAATTATTGGTTAACTGCTGGTAAATTCTGCACATATAAAACTGATTTTATGTCTACAGAAATTCTTAAATATGGTCATCTAAGTAAATAATGACTAAAGAAAATTGCGGAAGCTACACACCTTCAATGCAATCTTTCCTATTTCCAACTTTATCAAACAAAAAAATCATGATTAACTTTGGTTCACCCTTCCATTCATCAAATCATATAAATTTGAAACACAATGTAAATTCAGTTCATATACACAGTGTAATGTGCTACAATGCCACAAACTGTCTAAGCTCATGCAACATAGTCAAAATAAAACCGAAATCTATTAGCGGATATTTAACTCTAGAAGTACTTGGAATCTCTAAGTTCACTTGCAGGAAGTGGAGCATCTTAAACAAATCCAACACGCCAATAACAGCAACTTATTAAAATAGAGCTGCTAAGATTTCAGATCTGAAGAGCATAACCAAAATCTACTAAACTTTGAAATGAAGTATTTATAATTCGTATTCCAGAATTTCAATACGACACCTATCTCAGAATTTCATACCATGAATTACAGAAGCCATGGCATTCAACCCCGAAGCCAATCCCCGATCACGGTCGTCTTGCAGCTTCGAGCAAATGGAAATCACCAATTCCACCGCTCCGTTCCTACTCGCAATGGCCGCATTCCCCGATCCTTTATCTCTGCACAAAACACTCAGTTTCTCCAACAGTTCAGAAATCCCCGAAAACGACTCATTTTCTTTCAATTTCTCCAAACACTCTATCACCGGATTGCTTTCTCCCGGAACGCAAGCCACAATACCTGGAAAACCAAATTAAGAAAAAGAAAGAGCATTTCAGTGTAATTATCCTGAATTTGCGGCCACGAATGAAGAAATCCGATTGTGAATACAAACCAGATAGATCAACTCCTTGAAGAGTAAGGGTCTGGATGGCGTCATCGAGAGCTTCAGCAGGATCCATACCAAGGTCATCCATGTTTTCCTTCACCATTTCGTCAAAGGCTTGCTGTGATATCGCACGCGCCGCCCCCTTTGCCGGACCCATAACTTCGCCGCCGGAGAGATTGGAAGTGTGCTGTATGATTTTTCCCCTTTCTCTTTTTTGAAACCCCAGTCCGTATCTCTTACGCGCGTTTAAGTATTTAAGAAACAACATAAATTGCCGGTATGTAAAATCTTTTTGATACGGTATTTAATATTTTTTTACTATAACTGCAATTTATATTCGAAATAATATTATAAAAGTACTTGCTTATTCTTTAAATATAATTAATAAAAAATTCATCTTGGCTGGTAAGAAGTTCTTCATCATTGCGGAGTTACAGAAATAGTTGCAGTCGGAGATGAGCGTGTACGGCGACGATAGCTGGGCGCGGAAGGCCCAATATCGGAAGAGAAGGGTGGATGATTTGATAATTGAAGGCGTCCAAGCTTCTGCTTACAAGAAGCTTTCCAGCGGCAAATTTGTTTGCCTTGTTTGCCCTAATAATCCAGTTCTCGACACTCCGATTATGCTATCAGTAAGTGAGAACTGCATATGAAGTCGTTAAAAATGCCATCTTTTTGGGATATTGTGATGAGTCGTCTTCTGATTTAGGGATTTAGAACTTAGATGGAGTGGATTTAAAATTTTGAGGTTTTAATCATATGCAAATTGATTTAGTAATTCCCATGAATGTGTCTCTGGTCATCAAGAAATTATCAGTGCAAATCCATCGTAAATGAAAGAAGTTTCTGGAAACAGACGCATACTCAAGGTGCACGCCACCGGGCAGCTGAGTTGAGGCTTAAAGATAGAGAATTGTCCCTGCAGCAAGAAGTTAATAAGCGGTTAGCTATGTCGGATTGTGTCAACACCAGTCCTGCTGCTAGTTCTTCGATTAAGCAACCGAAAACGTCCAATAGACCCTTGATTGAGCGAGTGACGAAGGCTGCAACTGAGGTATTTTCTGGTGAAGCCAATCAATCCGAGGTGAAAGCCGAAATGCCCCATCCAGTAATGCTGCGTGGTGAAGATTGTGGCGGTTCAATTAGTTCAATTGAGATTGGAGTGTAAGCATAATCATAGGAATTCATGCAATAAACTTTAATCATGAATTCACACGCAGCGGAAATTTAGAATCGAAATACCTCCCGCCATTGCTCTTTGTTTTGCCGATTGTTAAATTGATACAACCCACCGGAAATCCAATTGCTTCTTGACAACGTGCTTCAGCTTCTCTTCGCCGAGAATTCT